>JAJLVH010000014.1:15551-27500 GCA_030570155.1 Magnusiomyces magnusii
TAAGGTTGGTTATATTTGATAAGTTAGATAAATTTTAGAAAACGTCAATAATTAATAATAAAAATTTAAGGCAACCAAGAAATCACGAAATCCATAAAAACTTCAACACTTTTTTGTTTTTGGCGGTTGCTTTGTTTCGTTTTAAAAATGGAAATAAAAAAGATTTTCAAAATTTCGAGTCATGTGATAGCCATCACTGTTATTATTTTTGTAATGACAGTTGCGACAACAATTGTAACAAAAATGATTACTTTTTTTAAACCAATCAAATCGTTGCATTTAAACAACTTGGTAACTTGGATTCACTTCTGTTGTACAATAAAGTTGATTGCATCTCTCATTTCAGTGGAAAGTTTAAAAAATTAGTATTTCATTTTAGTTTTTTCGTTTGGTACCTGAAAAACCATAAATCTTATTTTCAATCTTGGTTTTTAATTTTTTAAACTTGATTACATCCAAATATTGAAATATCAAGTAGCGGTTCATACGCCACTTGTTTTTGTTTTATTTCTGTTAATTAGTCAATAGTTTAATATACGAGGTAACTACGCTGATTCAATTATTAATCACTCAAAATTAAATAAAAAAATTGTTTTAAGCAAAATTTTTTAAATTAAGCTTTGAAGCAGATTCTTGAATCTTCAAATGGAATTTCTGCTCAAGCCGCTCTTCAAGGTGAAATGGAAATTGAGACTTCTGGTTCTGGTACTACTTTGGGCAAGCCCAGATATGTTTTTTAAATTAAAAAAACAAAAACGATTTAAAAAAATACAAGAAACAGCAAAATGAAGAAGGATTGAATTTAAAAAGGATTAAAGAAAACAATGGTGCTTTTTTTTTTTTTTTTTTTTTTTTTTTTTTTTTTAATTCAAAAAGATTCAAATTGTGAAGAAAACGATATCGATATGATGATACGAATTGAATACCGAATATTGTTGTTTTTTTTCTTTTTCTTTTTTGACTTTATTTCAAATTTAAGATCGAAACCATGATTTCCAATTAACAAAAAACATAAAAACAATAAACAACTCTTGTCGTCAACACATTAGCATGATCGAACTGAGTTGAGGGAACGTCGATACCTTTATTTCGTCCACATTTATACACTTGTTCTTTCCTCGGCTTTTACATCAAATACTCACAAAACCCAGGAACCGTCATTGTCGTTGATTTAGTTTGTTTAGAATAAAGTTGTCATTTTGCATTTTCTGTTTAAATAAAAATAATTAAAATTATAAAAATCAGTTGTTCAGTTCAACTTTTGCTTTTTCAGCTTCGTAACGTTCTTTATCTTTTCTAGCCAGCTCGGCGTATGGCCTTTTGCCTTCTTCACTCAATCCCTTCCATCTCTGTGCCATAATGGCTCCAGTCTTGTTGAACTCAATGGCCGGACTTTCTTGCTTGATTTGCTTAAACGCGTCTGTCACGAAAAAGTTGTATGCGTTTCTGGGGCGTTTAAGTTTGGGTGCTTTGGAAGCGTCGTCACTAACAGATTTTGACTTTGGTGAGGTTGCTTTTTTGGATTTGACAAAAACGGGTGTGCTAGTATGGAACTGTGAGGTGGTCAATCCCTTATAAATGGAACGGGTGATTGATGGGTTGGTGATTAAACGAGAAGCTGGAGTTAATTGAATCATTTTCTTCGTCGACTTGTCTTTGACTGATCTACTGGTTCGTCCGGTAATGTGCAATGACTTGGTGATTTGAAATAAAAGTTTTTTTTTTTTTTAAATGCTCAGGTCACAGGTTGAGAGCAATTCTGGAGTAGAAATCGCACAATTGGACGAAATCTTAGAGAAAATCAAATTACTTGTTTGGGAACTGTATTGATCTTTTAGATAAACGCTACTTTAGTTTAATCACCTGACTAAAATAAACTAATTTGATTAGTACATGTATGCAAGCTCACATGATCGTTTCTGTGACTGCTGATACTAAAGCCCTAATCACCTGACTCAACTAGGGCACACAAACTTTCCGTAATTCAACACCTTTGTAGCAAAAAACAAAAGAAAAAAAAAAAAAAAAAAAAAAGTTTTTCCAAACCCACGAAAACCGCCAGAAAAAAAAAAATTTCAGTATCTTAAATTCCACATTTTTCTCACTTTTTTTTTCTTCTTTTCTCTACACATCGACAGATATTGAACCAGCTCAACATCTTACATTACAGCAAAAATGGGTCGTCTTCACAGCAAAGGAAAGGGCATGTCTGCCTCCGCTATCCCCTACTCTCGTCGGGCTCCTGCTTGGTTCAAGCTCACCCCCGAGTCTGTCGTTGAGCAGATCATCAAGTACGCCAGAAAGGGTTTGACTCCTTCTCAAATTGGTGTCTTGCTCCGTGACTCTCACGGTGTCTCCCAGGTCAAGGTTACCACTGGTAACAAGGTTCTCCGTATCTTGAAGGCTAACGGTAAGTGATATATTTTCTTATAAAATGAGTAGTATTCTCGGATACTGTTTGTTACTGTAACAGTGATTTTTTTAAATGTAGGATTGGTTTCTTAAAAACCATGTAAATACAAGTATTTGCAGGAGTATTCATCTCTTACTGATATTGATGGCTTTTTTTAATACATGGTGATTCATGGGCTGTCTATCAAAAGGGTTGAAAATCCACTTACTACGTTTTCTTTAACTTGAAAAACGTACATTGTTACTTTAGTATAACAGTGTTCGCAGTGTACCTCTGATTGGTGAATTATCAAGCTGACAGAGTGGCAATTTTTTATTTTATTATAGGTCTTGCTCCTGAAATTCCTGAGGATCTTTACCACCTCATTAAGAAGGCTGTTGCCATCAGAAAGCACCTTGAGAAGAACCGCAAGGACAAGGACTCTAAGTTCCGTCTTATTTTGGTTGAATCTCGTATCCACCGTCTTTCTCGTTACTACAAGACTACTGGTGTTCTTCCCCCCACCTGGAAGTACGAGTCTGCTACTGCTTCTGCCCTTGTCAACTAAAAAGTTTAATAATGTACTTGTATTTTAATATTAGTTGTTTAGTTTGCTGTTGAATAAAAAATTTATGATTTTTAATGAATATATGTTTGTAAATTAGTTTTTTTTTTGAAAGCTTTCTCTTTTCTTTGAAAATTTTCATTTTTTATATTTTTACATGAATTACTTTTCAAATGATGCAGACAACTATTGCATTCATCAATCTTCCTCCACGGCTTAGCATAGCTATTGACGGACATTTTCTGTCATCTTCATCCTCTGATAATTCAAACAACGAAGTAGAACTGAAAGGAATCAAAGGGGTAGGACCTGGAGTTCACACAATCCACTGGTCGAATCCAAGTTCCAGTTTGAACAAAAATACCGAAAAGCAGGAAAGCCTTGACGTGTTGGGTCTCGAAAGTTTAGAAAGTTGTCAACGAAATGGAGTTTTTTTTAGAGTGAAGAGCAGTGGTGAAAGTGATGAGAATGTGATTGTTTGTTGGTGGGATAATGTTGAAGAAATGATGAAAATCAAGATTTTTGAAGTAAAAAATCGGGCTGAATACACAAATGAAAACAAATTTGAAAACAATGTTGAATTTACAAAAGAAAAGGTTGTTGAATTTGTCAACATGTATTACGATACTTTAATGGTTTCTTACGACGATCTTGAAAAGGCGGCGAAAGGTGAATATGGAAATGGTAGTGGTGGATATATTGAAGAGTTGAGCGAAGAAGAAGAAAGTGATGATAACGATATCAAAAAACAGTTGAATGATTATAAAAATAATCGACCATGGCCAGTTCAAAAAAGGAAATACCAATCCAATAATGATTACAATGATGATGATGAATCTCTTGATTGGAAAGCGTTGACTTATAATCTTGATATTTCAAAGATTGTCATTTTACAAAAGGTGTTGCCGAGATACCAACTTTCAAAAAATAAAGTTGATGAAGACACAATAATTGAACTATTTGGTGTTGATACCATGATGGCTACAGAACACGAACTAAAGGCATTAGAAAAAGAAACCAAGCAGCCACAGCCAGAGGAGAAACTAAAGAAAGAAGCCGATTCAAAAACCAAAAAAGCGAGTTTAAAAAAGAAAAAAGTTAACAAACAATTGCTATCGATATCCAATGAAGAAAGCGATTACGGAACTGACGAAAATGAGACCAAGAAACTGGTAAATTTTAAGATCAAAAAAGAAAAAGAAGATAGAATGATTAAATTTGTGACAAAAGACAAAACTGCCGTCAACCATTTTCACGAAAAAACGTTCAATTTTGTTGACATTGATTTGAAAAAGACGTGGAGACCAGGCGCAACAGGAGCTCAGCGAAGTCAAGACTTTTTAGACAAGAGCTGGTATTTTGAACGGTTGCTGGAAAGATACGGAAAAAACACCAGTTACTCACAATTGATGGCAGGATGGAATTCGGAATTGGAACTCAGTTTTCTGGTCTTCGTCTTGTACGGAAACTGGAGCTGTGCAGCTCAATGGCGACAGATGGTTACGCTTGTATTTCAATGTGAGTCATTTGCGAGTGATCCCAGCACAATGGTTACATTTCTACAGTTTGTCGACACGGTTGCGATACACTTGATGCTAGTTCCTGCAGACTATTACCACGAAATCTTGGGAAACGAGTACATGAACGGATTGGTTGCTAACCTGTGCCACCAGTTGTTTTCGGCCGAGCCTGAAGAAGACCGGTGGTTTTGTATTAGTAATGATGGAATGAGTCAACGTGGAACGGCCCTGGTGATCAGCGCAATCCGGAAATCAGTCCAAAGACTTAAGCAAGTGGCCGAGACCCGGTTCAACCAAGGAAAAGCGCTGGATCGGTGGAAATTCAATAACTCGGGCTTTTGAGTCGCTCGACGAGTCGTTTGAAGAGTCGCAAATCACGATGAGAGTCTTAATCTGGTATCTGTATATATATACACATTCCCACTCGTTTCTGTTCCTTCCTTCTTGCTCATTGTTTATAACCAAATACAATAATACAATCCACATATCAAATCGGTTTAATGTCCCTGGAAAAGCCGGCTACATTGACTCGAAAAGTCAAGAAATCGACGACTCGGCATCTTCGTAAACTAGACGTCGATGTCGACAAGCACTTGAACCCTCACTTGGCTCCGTCGAGCGAAGTGTTGATCTACTTGCCAAACTGGATTTCTCGCTTTCTGGGCTTTCGCGATACTTCGCTATCGATCCCCGAAGATTCTCCTGCTGCTAATGACAAAGGCTCGTCACCGTCGGATTTGAAATCCAAATCGCGAAAAAAAAGGTTGAAGAACAAGTTTGGTTTGAATAAACATAAGCAAGGGCCTCGACTCAACAAACCGTTGCCCGACATTTTGAAATCCTTTTGGGTCTTGACTGCTACTTTTGCAGGCCTCATTCTTGTCAGCAGCGTCATGAAGTACTCTCACAACTTTTCGATTCTTCATCCGGCACCCGTCCTGGTTCCTTCTTGGGCAGCGACTTCGATTCTTATTTATAACGCACTCGAATCGCCTTTGGGCCAACCCCGCAACACCTTTTTCGGCACGGTTGTTTCAGGAATCGTGGGAATTGGAATCACAAAGCTGGTCATGCTGAATCCAGACAATGAGCAATATCTATGGATTACAGGTTCTTTGAATGTTGGCGTTGCTAGCATTGCAATGAGTTTGACCAAAACTGTGCATCCACCAGGCGGCGCAACTGCCTTGGTAGCTGCTATCGATCCCACGGTTCGAAAACTTGGCTGGTACTTTCTTGTTGTCCAAATCGTTTCAGCTTTGCTGATGCTTGCCGTTGCTTGTTTGTTCAATAACGTTCAACGCCGATACCCTTTGTATTGGTGGACTCCGTTAGTTTTGAGCGCCAAAAAGAAGAAGCCAAAACGGAAATCGTCTGCTGCCACGACCGGTGTACAAGCAGTCGAACAGGACTTGAAGCCCGCTGTGTCGGGATCCTTTTCGTCGTCGTCAACAGAGGCCTCGTCTACTTTGAAAACTTTTACAAACGGGCCCAACGGTTTTTCTGGCGACTCTCCAGCTTCCGAGGGGCTGCGGCTCGCCGGGACTACGGAATTAGGTCCTGCGGCTACAGAGCAGCCAGCCGCACTGGGTATAAATATCTTTAATTTGCCCCGCTCAGGCTACAATTTCTACACCGTCGACAGCAGCAAGAACATTGCTCAGATGAGCGAGCCGCCACATTCGCACAACCCGTTGATGCGGGCCATTACCAGAACGTTTACGGGCAAACACCATGCTACAGAAGAAAAGGGTGAGGAGAGCAACATTAGCAATAATGAAATTGGACCACCGATTTCAAAAACTATTTCAAACAGACTCTCAAGAGTGATGACGGAGTCGAATACGTATTCTAAAGTGATTGGGACTCGACAAGATGATACGGGCGATTTAGTGCTTCCGTCATACAACCAGCTAGCCAAAAAAGAACGGCGCCGCAAAAGTTCAGTTGAGCCATATTACGGAAAACCTGAAGAAAACGGAGATCTTGGAGAGAGCAGTTTAAAGAATGTTGACGAAAGAAACAAAATCAGGCACGCAAACACGGTTAGTATCAAAGATACATTGGCAGGGCCACGAGCTCACGAGACGGAGGAAGCCAACGAGATTGCCAAAGTAACGTCTGAAGCCGTCGAAAGAGACGAAGAATCTGATTTGGAGAGAGCGAGAGGTTTGAACAACGAAAACAAGCCTGCGCGACGGGGTTCTAAACCGGGACGGCGCCAAAGCTCGTCGGCTGGCAGCAAGCAGGAGACCTTACCGGCCGTCGTGATTCTGGCCAACCATTTCGCGTTGCCCAAGGGCCTGGAGCTGACGGAAGAGGAGCAGGTGCTGTTAGGAAGAATCCAGGAGCAGTTGAAGGATTTGCAAAGAATCCAGGAAGAAAAGAAGCTGAGCCGCGGCGATGAGATGGTTTAGAATTTATTAAATTAAGTTTATTAAAATGGTGTTACAGAAATAAAAATACACAATTGTTTAATTGAATCAATCAAGTTTATCGAATTTAAGGTTTTACTTTTTTTTTTAAATTTTTTTTATTTTTTCTTCATAACTGGAAATCCTCCCTTCTTTCTTTTATTCTATCATGACTTTCTTAGAAGAAGAAGAAAAAAAAAAAAAAAAAATCACTTTGGAACGATTATCGCATCACATTTAGACGCAACGTCTGCCAACGTAGCGACCCCAGACCCACGATACTTGTCTCCCTTTTGCGTCTCTCTGGTTTCTTTACTGGTATCCTCCAGTTTTCCATCATCTCTTTCTGGCGAGCTTGCTGACGTGCTTGCCGACGTGATGGCCGACGCGACAGATGAGACCGAGGTTGACGTGGAGGACGCAGCAAATGCAGGTCTTGAAGATGGCCGAGGCATGGGCAGTCCAAATTCTTTGAAATCGTCTTTGCGAGAATCTTTGGATACTTCTGAATCCGACAAGGATTCTTTGTGTTCGTCACGGCTCTTTTTCTCTGTTTCGGTCTGTTCCAAGCTCTGTTCCTTGACTCGTTCCAGCTCTTTGGCTCTTTCCTTTTCTCCATCCCTCAACCGGTCGGGTAATGGGGGAACAGGAGGTGGTGGAGTATTGCAGCTCGAAAAATAGGGTCCGTGTAATGGTGGAGTACTAGTAGGTCTAGCTATTCCCGGTCCATTATAAAATCCTGGATGCTGTTGATACCTATGACGGCCATGATAATAATGATGGTTATAATTGGGATATCCAGGCTGGTGACTAGGACTTTGAGATTGTCCTTGCTCATGAGGTCCACCCAATCCTGCAGAACCTGGTGCAGAATGCGAGTAAGAAGGCGACGAGGCAGCAGATAAAGGATAGGTGGCATGCTGGGGCTGAGGAGTGTTTGAAAGATTGGATTGAGACGAATGGCGGTAAACGTTTGGTGGATAGTGGGATGCAGAAACTCCTGGTTTGGAAATTGGTTCAGATGCATCAGCTGCAGCAGCTGCAGCACTAGCAGCTGCTAAACCAAAAGGAGTCGAGGCTCTACGACGTTGAGAATATGAAAAAGAAGCAGCTCTTGGGCCTAAAGCTGTAGGATACCCGTGCGAGCTTCGTGGTGCATTGCTGTTGTTGGCGTTTTCGTTGCTTGGAGTGACAGGTCTGCTTGGAATGGAGTGTGCAGAAGGAAGAGGAGGAATTGCAAATTGGGGATTTTGGTATTGGTAAGGATGAGAAGGGGAATTTGGTAGTTGAATGTTTGCAGAAGCAGGCACAGGAGGTGTTTGGGTTCTTGCATTGGGGGGATAGGGATACGGTTGATGAGGTCGCTGGGTTGGTGACACGTCATAACCGGGAGGAGGAGGAGGTTGATGGTGTTGAGCAGGAATGTAATTGACGCGTTGGAGTTGTTGTTCGAGTGAAAGAATGTAATCGACGGCCTTTTTCAGAATGATGGCTTTGGAGTCTTGCGAACCTTTACAAAAAGGAACCGAGTTTTTGAGCAATTGGAAGCCGCCGTTGATGTTTTCACGACGACGTTGTTCAGAAAGAATATGAGCATGACGTCGGCTTGAAGAAGAGGTGCTGGAAATGATTGGAGGTGTTGTGAGTTGAATGATTGGAGCTGAAGGAAGTTGTTGTTGTTGTTGTTGTTGTTGGTTTGGATACGAATTAATGTCTACATTGACGTCTTGATCAGCCAACAACGTAGCACGACGTTCACGTTTGATAGATGCTGGATCAGAAACGGGTTTTAAAGGCTTGTCGGCAGACTTTCGTTTGCGACGAACTGAATTGTTTGGATCTGGCAATTCCATCGAAACAGAAGGTTGAGAAGAAGGATCTGAAGGAGCAGACGTTGCAGAACGACGGAAAAAGTGTGATGAAGGTGACTGATCAGGAGATGGCAGTGCTACTGCTGGAGCAGATTCAGTCATTGTCGTCGTCGTCGTCGTTCAAAGGTGTTTTTTTTTTTTTTTTTGGAATTGGCGATGAAAAACAAACGATGGAAACAGGTTTTTTTTGTTTCCGCAGGAATGCAGCGGTCGAAATGTTTGGGCCTGGATCAGGGGGTGTCATGTGAGAAAAAAGGTTTGTCACACGTGAGCAGCACATCCTCCACGTGAATAATAGTCCTGATTAGGAAACCCCACCTCCGATCGCGCACGTGCTGGCTCGTGGCATATGATCATGCATCAGCCCTGTGCGGCTATGCATCTCTTTTTCAATCCGACACTTGTAAACTGCTCGAGTCTGGCTTGAGTTGGCATTCGATTTCAATGACTTTGTCGTCGTCAAATTCATTTTCTTCATAACCAGCTTTTTCCATCCTTTTGATCTTGTTCATTAGCTCCTTAACAGGTATCCGTATGATCTGGTTTTTCGCAAACATTGGAAAGCCTACAATCTCGCGACGTCCGTTATGTGTGAGGAAAATGGCAGGTTGGTTGAACACAACGTTTTCTGGAAACATGGTTTGGAATTTAGACAGTTGTGGTTTTTGGGATACCGTTGTTGATCCATCATTATCAAAATTGATCTTGTTCCAACCACCCGTCATACTATAATAAATGAAATCTCTCATTATGGGTAAATCGTATTTTGAACACAATGGGTATGAAACTTCAAAATCAAATCTTGTTGCCGTTTTTGTGTTTTTATCATCATCATCTTTTTCATTTTCATTCTTTACTCTAGCATTTATCCAGTACCTGAAATCAAATAATGACCATTTCTTGTAATCATATTGTTCATTCAAATCAACACTCAATTGTGAAACAACTCCAGTATTTTGTCCACTTGACACATTTCCAACTTTTAAATGTTCAAGTCCTCGTTTAAAATGTCCATAATGTTGTTTCCATACTTCCCAAACATAAACAAACCTTGTATTTGACGAATTGTATTTCTTGTAAATCTGTTGTGTTTTTCTTCTTTTGTGTCTTTTATTAACACTTTTTGAAATTTCTGTTCCTCTTATAAATAATTCATCGGAAAAATCGTTAGACATGTCAAACCCTTCACTTGTCCATATACTAGGCTCGTTTTTTGCTATTGTGGGTTGTTGGTTATTTATAGGTTCAGATATAATTGGTGTAGCCCATAACCTCCACATCAAGTTACTAGCTGTAAAGGTATCAATTTTAATTTTTTCAGGAATCTTGTTATTATTATTTTCATTTTCATTTAAACTCGCAAATGCTATTTTTTCAGCACTTGATTTAATCATTGCTGTGTTTTTGGCAACATTATAAAATGAAGAATATGCGTATCCAGCTACCGATTTGGATCCAAACGAAGCACCTGGAATAATCCGGTCTACCATTTTTCGAAGGACCAAAGCTCGAACTGATTTCTTGGTATTGATAAACCAGTCAGGTTCTTGGAAATACACAATTCCGTGTACTTCGCGCAGTTTGATAAACGAAGGCGATACATTTGTTTGCTGGCCGTCTTTGCTGTTTCCAAGTAAAAGGTTATAAACCTCTTCAGCAGCCTTGTCGTCTTGTTGACGTGCATTTTGTAAATATTCCATAGTTTCAATCAAGTTTTGGCGGCGCAAGGCTTGTGGCAACTGATCTTGGTGTTGGAAAAGATACCGGATAGCGTTTCTTGTGGTTAAAGAAATGTCTTGATTTGTAGAATCTTCAAACCACGGAACGTTGTTTTCTAAACAAGTATCAACGAGCTGTTGTTTAGTGAATCCCAGTAAAGGTCGCACAAGCTTGAAATATGTATGTTCATCTGGAGTCGGAGGTATCCAGTATGAAGATATTGGAGACATCCCAGCAAGACCTCTGGCAGTACTTCCTTTGATTAACCGTTGCACAAAAGTTTCAAGCTGATCATCTTGGGTATGAGCAAAAAAGATGTGAGAACAGTTTAAATACCGAGCCCGCTGAACCAATAGACTATACCGTTCTCTTCGACATTCGGATTCTAGTTGAGATTGAGGAAAATCCTTATTTTTCCAATTGATTGAAACAGAAACATGTCTAGCACCCATGCCTTTCACAACCTTTCCCACCTTGATGGCTTCTTCACGGCTGCCAGGGCGCAACCCGTGGTCCACCGTGATTCCATAAACTATGACTTTTTGGGATAAGTATGTTTTGCACGCCAAGTGCATGAGAGCCATGGAGTCGACACCACCGCTGACGGCCACCAAGACTTTTGTGGGAGTCTTTAGTGGAGTTTTGAATATGGAGGCGACAGCGTGAGAGAATTGAGCAGCAGTGATTCCAGGCATTAATTTTTTTTTTTTTGAATATCTGATGGTTGATAATGGTATTGAAAGTAAGATATTGATTTTGTATGCCCTAACCCACTGTGTAAAAAAAGCTACAGTTTTGAAATTCAAATGTTTTTTTCTACACTCCAACAAAAACAAAAGAAATCTGAAATGCAGATGGTGAGTATTTAAAAAGACTGTTGGCGATGAGGATACTAACACTGAACTGAAACCAACCAGCTTCCAGCAGACCACAAAGTAAACACCGAGGTTGAAGTTCTTTGGGAAGACCAGGAACGCATCAATCGATTCAGCAAACTGAATAGCAGAACCACAGGACTCAAAGCAGCATTAAAGAAACATGAACAAGAAAAAGAGTATCTTTCTGATGTCGAAATGGAATTGGAATTGTTGGATGAAGAAGACAAAGTGCAGTAAGTTTTATTGATTTATTTATTGATTTATTTATTTATTTATTTATTTATTGACAATAATTTTTAGATACAAAATTGGAGAAGCATTTGTTTATTTGGCACAAACAGAAGCACTTGAACGATTAGAAAAGGACGCGGAAAACGTGACCAAGGAAATTGAAGAGACAGAATCCCAAATCAGCGAAATTTCTGATGAAATGTCGACTTTGAAGGGGCTTTTGTATGGAAAGTTTGGGACTTCAATCAATTTGGAAGCATAAAAAGTTGATTACTTGAATTTATAAAAATAATAATAAATAAATAAGAAAAAGTCATAATGTCATGAAATGTCAGTTGTTTTTTTTGTTTTTTTTTTTA
>JAJLVH010000015.1:0-14656 GCA_030570155.1 Magnusiomyces magnusii
TTTTTTTTTTTTCACCACCTTGTTTTCTTTCCATGAACATACCAAGTCTATGATTGACCTGCGTCACAAGTTTTGGTCGTTTGATACCAAATAGTACAGTCATTTTTATTTATTTTATTTGAAAAAAAAGCATACATATTCACTGCATGGCTTTTAGTTTGTTCTAGAAAACTTGTCTAGCAATACATTGCAGTTTTTCAAACCAAAATATTATCGTTTTGATACAACAACAACGACAAAGATTATCATCAGTACATCTTTTTTTCTCAACCTTTTATATAACAAAAATTACCAATAATGTCACTTGATATCCCTGATAAGGTTTTAAATGAGTCTTCTAATGGCACTTCTTTGGAAAAATCAGACAGAGAGACGGGTCAAGACTCACCTTCTAATGAAAATAAAAGCAAGCCGAGTTTTAATGATGTGGAAAATGTTGAAGATAACGTTAACGATGTTGAGAAACACGATTCTGGAAACGGCAATGACATCAAATTAGAAGAACTGCAAGATGAAGCAGACGATAATAATGAAAAATCTACAAATGAAAAAACCGGCCATTCACCAAAAATTTTAGAAAATCAGGAAAATGAACAAATAGTTGGTGATTTTAATGACGAACCAAAATCAGCAGCTTTAGATGATTCCGATCAAGACAATACAAATGATTTGAAAGAATCTTCAGACTCAAAAAACAATAGTCCCCAAAAACACCATTCACAAAATGAGATGACAAATCCTCAACCTAAAAAGTCAAATGTTTCAAATGAACAAACAAACGATAATGAAACTTCATCAAAGAAAAGAGCTCATGAAACTGAAAGTTATGATGACCAAGAACCAACTTCGTCAAACGATAAGCCATCTAATTCACATAAAACTCGCAAATTAGATGATGACGAAAATGTTGCTCAAACTCCACCAAAAACTGTTTCCAAACGTGCATCTTCAGAATCAATATCGAGCAAAAGCAGTACCAAGCCTTGGGTGTTTTATGGCTGTAGTAATGTTAACTCTGAATACCGGATTCTTGATAAATTGGGAGAAGGAACTTTTGGTGAAGTGCATCGTGGTGAAAAGGTTAGCAATAAATACCCAGTTGCTTTAAAAAGAATTTTTTTACACAACGAAAAAGAAGGATTCCCGATCACTGCTCTTCGTGAGATTCGTATTTTGAAAGCATTGGATCACTCAAACATTATCCCAATCATTGATATGGCAATTCAAAGACCAGACAGAGGCAGTCTTCAATCCAGACCGCAACGAGGATCAGTATACATGATCACACCATATATGGAGCATGATTTGGCCGGATTATTAGGAAACCCTGGAGTTAACCTTGAACTTCCGCATATCAAGTGTTACATGTATCAACTTTTTCAAGGCATGAAATATCTTCATGATCAACAATACCTACATCGAGATATCAAAAGTGCCAATATTTTAATCGACAACTGGGGCTGTTTACGTCTTGCTGATTTCGGTTTAGCAAGACATTACGATGAGCCATCTCCACAGCCAGGCACAGGAGCAGGGAAGCCAGGACGTGAATATACAAGTATGGTTGTTACACGCTGGTATCGTGCACCAGAGCTTGTTCTTGGAGAAAACCGATACACAACTGCAATTGACATGTGGGGAATAGGCTGCGTATTTGGTGAACTGTTTAGAAGACATTCAATTCTTCAAGGTGTATCGGATCAAGACCAAGCACACTGTATTTTCAAATTACTTGGCGGTCCGACACCAGAGAATATGCCTGGATACGAAAAGCTTCCAGGTGGAAAAGTCAATTTCCCGTACAGACGAACGTTGGAGGAACGATTTAAAGATTTGGACAAGCCTTCGTTATCTCTATTATCGGACTTGTTGAAACTTGATCCTCAACGGCGATTGACAGCTGTGGACGCACTTTCTCATGAGTTTTTCCAAGCAGAACCACGGGCCTGTCGACCAGAAGATCTGCCGCAATATAAAGATTCACATGAATTGGATGCGCGCCGGGCTCGTAAAGAACGGCAGGCACCAGTACCTGTTTCTAATGAATACCAAGCACCTATATCATCTCAACCTCCACTACGAGCTCGAGGAGGCGGACCACCACCAGGATTTTTGGATGATGCCGTTTTGCCTGGAGGAATCCCATATAATAGTGCACACCAGTCGGCAGGGCATTCTCATTATAATGGAAGCAAAAACATGCATTATCCATACCACAATAACAATAGATACCGACAAGGAAACATGCATTCATCCGGTCGTGAGCGTGGTTTTCGAAACGATCAACCGTTATCTGCGTCGATGTATGATGGAGACGTGGTTTCGGTACCTCCACATCGAGGAAAGCCTGGAAACATCAGAGGCAGCGATTTTGAAGGCAAATTTAGAGGAGATGGTCGACCCAGTAATAGGTATCACTCTGGTGGGATTAATAACGGTATTGATAATCGGCCGGCGATACCATCTACACAACCTCCGCCTCCATCTCATAATGTACACAAGCCAGGTCAGCCAAATGGATCGGGGGGTAATGGCGCAAGAAGGTTTAGCTTCAAAGGAGCTCCAACACCTTTACCGGCAGCAAATTTACCACCCAAACCCACGCTTAGTGTAGCAAATAATGGTATGTCTCGTGGTAGAGGAGGATCTAGAGGTCGCGGTAATGGGTTTGGACATGTACAAAAAGGAAGAAACAATAGTTTTATTGAAGATATGCCTAAACCACAAGTGCCATCACCAGAAAAGTAAGCAATTATGATATTTGAATTATATATATATGTATATATTTACGAATCAATTAACAATTAAGAAAAAAAATGATTTACTTTTTTTCAACAAATTTATAAGGACCTTCCTTTTGAACAACATCAACTGAAATATCACCTTCAGAAATGACATTTCCATCGTTATCAGTGATTGAACAGACAACCTTATCACCAGGAACCAAAGGACCAACACCCTTAGGAGTACCAGTAAGAACAATGTCACCTGGTTCAAGAGTCATGACACAAGAAATGGAATCCAAAATTTGGGGAATCTTAAACATCATGAGAGAAGTTGAATCATGTTGTTTAACTTGGTCATTGACCTTGAGTTGAAGAGTCACATCTTCAGGATCAGAGATTTTAGATTTAGGAATGAATTCAGACAATGGAAGAAAGGTATCGAAACCTTTAGCAATAGACCAAGGAAGACCTTTCTTTTTAGCTTCGTTTTGGACATTACGAGCAGTAAGATCAATTGCCAAAGCATAACCAGCAATTGAATCAAGATACGATTTGCTGTTAGAAGCAGCGGCAAATTGAGAGTTTTTGACAGTTTTACCCATAATCAAAGCAAGTTCGACTTCATGATGAACAGTTGCGCCTTGAGGAATAAGAATGGGACCTTGGTTTTTGGTGAGAATGGAAGAAGTTGGTTTCAAAAAGAAAAATGGTTGAGAAGGTGTTAGATTACCAAGTTCTTTGATATGATCGACGTAGTTTCGGCCAATACACATGACCTTTTTAGCATTCTTAACAAATGACATTTTGGTTTTTTTTGGTTTTTTTCAGTTCACAAGGATTGATTTTTCAATATGAAAATGTCAAGTTGAGATAACGGCAGTATTTATATTTGAAATGGTGAGTCTTTGTTTTTTGGTGAGCGAAGAAAGAGTCACGTTTTTTTAACCGCCATCAGCCAATGGCGTCAGCTTTTTACAGGTGAACAAATGAGAATTGGCGGTTGGAATTGATTAGAAATATAATGGAAATGAGATTTTGGTAGTGGAAATTAGTCACTTACGTCTTTGAAATGAGTTTTTTTAAGTGAAACTTATCGAAAAAAAGAAAACAAACAATTGTGATTTGCATGATGGAGACATAATTGCAAATTGATTTTAATTAAGGGTTAGGTTTGGTGTCACGTGACAACTTAGTTAAAATGTGTGCGGTTTATTTCAGTTAAACTTTATTTCTTAACTAATTAGCTGGCCAAAGTATTATATAATCTTTTTTTTTAAATCCGACAGACCACATTGTAATTTTCTCATCTTTTTTTTTTTCATATAAAAATCAGCATTTCATCCCTGATCTGATTTCTCTTTTCTTCTTTTTTTTTCAACACAATTTTTTGACAGTTTTTTTTCAAAAACCTTTCTTCAAATCGGTCTTTAAGAAAAATGACTTTCGAGCATCCATCTATTGCTGCTGAAGGAGTTCAATCTGATACTTTGGTATGTTTCTGTTTTTTTCTCAACGAAGATATATATGTACATATACATACATACAGATATATTCCTCACATATATGTTTAAGCCTTATCGGTTCATCCTTTTCCGTTGTGCTCAACCCCGGATTTACTCCACACTTTTTATCCGTTTTTTATTGCTGGCATTTGACTACGTGGTAGTTATGGTTCAAGCCAGGACAGAAAAATGAAAAATTTTGGAATCATGACGGGAAACGTTGACTATTCAGGTTTATGTGCAAAAATGAAAGGGTTTTTAGATCAAAATTGGTTTCTAACTGTTTATTTGCTTAGGTTGGATCCCTGAATTCTAATACGAATGGTATGTTTTTTTTGTTTTGTTTTTATTATTTATCGAATCATACTAACGATTGCTTTAGACATTAAAAGCCTTCATTTTTTAATCAATGATGTAGACAAAACATTAAAGGATCTTTTGGACTCTGAAGGTACTTCACATTTTTTATATCTTATAAAATTACGTCATTACAGTTTTTGTTGCTAACGGTTTTTTTATTTTTTTTATTTTTTTTATTTTTAGACACTGATAATAATAATCTCATCACTATCGACGATAAAGGCCCTAAAGTCTTTTCTCTTCCCACTCTCGAATCAAATGGCGCTAATACCATTGAAATTCATGGCACTTATATGCTTTCAAATCTTTTACAACAGTTGACTTTAGCTGAAAAACAAGGTTTAAAGAAAACAACTATTGATGGCGCCTTGATTGACGAAAACCCTGTTTCACGTTTGTCACGCCTTATTAAATACCAATTTTGGGGTGCCTTGACTCGTAAAATCGACGAGGGCATGATTGACACTATTGCAACTGACACAAAATCTCGTGAAAAGCCTCATCCTCGTCCAAGAATATACGTTCCTCGTTCTGCTTCTAATCAATTTGAGTATTATACCAGAATTTCAAAAGAATGCCCTGAAATCAATTTGGATGTTGTTTACTTGCCTGAAGAAATTACACCCAAGTGGGTCAGAAGTATTGCTCTCAAGCCTGGTTTACTTGCTCTTGAAATGGACCAAGACAAGTCACACATTGATCCCGAAACTGGTAAACCGAAACTTGTTGGTGTTCCTTATGTCGTTCCTGGTGGTCGATATAATGAATTTTACGGCTGGGATTCATATATGGAGTCGCTTGGTTTGATTGTTAATGATCGTGTTGATTTGGCTAAGGGTATGCTTCGAAACTTTATTTTTGAAATTCAAAACTATGGCAAAATCCTTAATGCCAATAGATCTTATTATCTGTGTAGATCTCAACCACCTTTCCTTACAGATATGGCATTACGGGTTTACAAAAAGACTCAGAATGAACCTGGTGCCAAGGATCTTTTGAAAAAAGCTTTTGTTGCTGCAATTAAAGAGTATCGCACTGTTTGGATGGCAAATCCAAGATTGGACAAGAAGACTGGTTTGTCAAGATATAGACCTGACGGTTTAGGATTTCCTCCTGAAACTGAATCATCTCATTTCAATCATATTGTGGAACCTTTTGCCAAAAAGTACGATATTACTATTGAGGAGTTCATCAAGCGTTATAACAATGATGAGGTCGTTGAGCCTGAAATCGATACATATTTGTTGCATGACCGTGCTGTTCGTGAATCTGGACACGATAATTCGTACAGAATAGAGGGAGTGTGTGCTGATTTGGTTACCATTGATTTAAATTCGTTATTATACAAGTACGAGTCGGATATTGCAGATACCATTAGAAACGAGTTTGACGACAAGTTTGAACTGCCAGACGGAACTGTTGAAACCAGCGCTGCCTGGGAACAGCGTATGAAGGATCGCCGTGCGGCTGCAACCAAATACCTTTGGAACGAGGAACGAGGATTGTTTTTTGACTACAACACCAGGCTGGAAAAACAAACTGGCTACGAAACAGCCACAGCGCTTTGGGCTCTGTACAGCGGCCTTGCCACGCCGGAACAGGCCGAGAAGCTTGTCAACACGGCCGTGCCTCTGTTTGAAGTTGCTGGAGGTCTTGTTGCCAGCACAGAAAAGTCTCGTGGTGAAATCAGCCCATCACGGCCATACCGTCAGTGGGACTATCCCTTTGGCTGGGCTCCACAGCAGATGACGACCTGGATTGGACTGCTTAGATATGGTTACACGGATACTGTTCAAAGACTGGTCTACCGCTGGCTGTACATGATGACGCGTGCGTTTGTGGACTTTAACGGCGTCATTGTTGAAAAGTACAATGTTACTTCAGAGACTCGGCCTCATCTTGTCAATGTCGAGTATGGCAACCAAGGTGGCAATATCAAGGGTGTGGCATTAGAAGGCTTTGGATGGGCAAACTCTTCGTACGTGTTTGGTTTGAGCATTTTGAACAAGGAAAACACGGAAAGTCTACGACGACTCAATCCTCCAAAAGAGGTGTTTAACGCCAATTGATGAGGTTTTATGTATAGTGTTTTGTGTAGTAAAAATGAATGTATCAGTGACTGTAACATTTGTTTTTTGCGTATATTTCAGCATGTCCAAGTAAATACCAGTACGTCTACCAACGCCACCAAAAACTCACCTCCAAAACAATACGTCCTGAATGTGCAACCTTTATTTCTGTTTGGAAGAACTGGTGCTGCGTTGGTTTGATTTTATCTACACTACTTCTTTTTTTTTATTTATCGCTGCTTTTAGATCTTGATACCGTGTCGCAATGGGTATTCCCAAGTTTTTTCGTTACATTTCCGAGAGATGGCCTCTCATTTCTCAGTTGGTCAACAATAATACTATTCCTGAGTACGTCCAAACGTCTTGTCCAATTGGTTTAATGCTTTTTTATTATAAGTACTAACTTTGATTTAGATTTGATAATCTGTATCTCGACATGAATTCTATTATTCGTATGTTTTGTACTATTATTATTGGATATATATCTACAAACCACTTCTTTTATTCTAACCAACTCTTTTTACATCAACGTTTTAGACAACTGTACACATAAAAATGGAGATGCCACGTTCCATCTTACTGAAGAACAAATGTTTGCTCAAATTTTCACCTATATTGAACATCTTTTCACATTGATCAAGCCTAAAAAAATCTTTTATATGGCTATTGATGGTGTTGCTCCTCGAGCAAAAATGAATCAACAACGTGCTCGTCGTTTCAGATCCGCTTTGGACGCTGAAAAAGAACGTGAAAAGGCTTTGAAAAACGGTCTCGAACTACCTCAAGACCCCTTTGATTCCAACGCTATCACTCCTGGTACTGAGTTTATGGCAAAACTTTCTGTCCACTTGAAATATTTCATTCACAAAAAGGTTTCCACCGACTCATCGTGGCAAAACATTGAAATCATCTTGTCTGGTCACGAGGTCCCCGGTGAAGGCGAGCACAAAATCATGCATCATATTCGCGTTGCTAAAGCGCAGCCCGGATACCATCCAAACACTCGACACTGTTTGTATGGTTTGGACGCTGATCTTATTATGCTTGGTCTGTTAAGTCACGATCCCCATTTTGCTATTCTCCGCGAAGAAGTTCTTTTCGGTCCTCCGCAAAAAGTCTCAAAAGAATTGACTGAACAAAATTTTTACCTTCTTCATTTGTCAATTGTTCGAGAATATCTTGAAATGGAGTTTGATGGAATCGAAGATGAAATGCCCTTTACCTATGATTTTGAACGCATTTTGGATGACTTTATTTTATTGAATTTCTTTATTGGAAACGATTTCTTGCCCGAATTGCCTTCTCTGCTTATTAACGATGGTGCTTTACCATTTGTTATCGAATCCTACAAAAACTACCTTCGTGCTTCAAATTCTTACATCACCAAGGGCGGTATCATTGATTTTGACGCTTTGGCAAAATGGATTGAAAAGCTTGGCCAATTTGAATACAGACTATTTGAAAAGGGTGCTGTTGATTTGGAATGGATTAATGAAGACGTTGGTTCTGTTTCTATTACTGGTAAAGAAAAGGAGGCCAAAAACGTGATTCTTAAAATTACTGAAAAGCAACATGAACTCATTGAGGATATTCAACAGTTTACACTTACTGCCAATTCTACATTGAAACCAGATCCTGAAGATGATCTTCCGAAATACACATTTAGTGAAGAAGAAGCTGACGAGCTTTCAGAAGAAGACGTTACTTTCTTACGTGAGTTCTGTTCCAAGACGTATCTTCGAGTCGTGCTTGACAAAACCACCTTGTCACTTGTTCTTGATATTGACGGAATTCCTGATAACGAATCTGAAAAGGAGAGAAGCGCTCGGTTATTAGATGTCAACAAAACTATTCGAATTTACCTTAATGCTCATGTTATTTCCTCTGAGGAAGAAACTGCTCATAAACAAGAGTTGTACTCTGCCAAGTTTACCGAGTGGAAGGACGACTACTATCGCGAAAAGTTTGATTATACTTTAGAGAAAAATAAACCAGAAATCCAAGATATTTGTGAAAATTATCTTGAAGGTTTGCAATGGGTCTTGTTGTACTATGTTAGAGGTATTTCTTCTTGGGGCTGGTATTTCAGATACCATTATGCACCCAAAATTTCCGACATCCAGTTGGGATTGGGCAAAAAGATTTCATTTGATCTTGGTACTCCTTTTCATCCTTTTGAACAACTTATGGCTGTTCTTCCCGAACGAAGCAAGGCATTGGTTCCTGCTGCTTTGAGACCTCTTATGACTGATGAGAACTCTCCTATCAGGGATTTTTATCCACATACCTTTGAGCTTGATCAAAATGGTAAAAAGGCTTCTTGGGAAGCTGTTGTCAAGATTCCTTTTGTTGACGCAAAGCGATTGGTTGCTGCTGTGGAAAGTAAAGAAGACCAATTGACTCCTTCAGAGAAGAAAAGAAATGGATTTGGAACTGATTTGAGTTTTGTTTTTAATCCCCAGTTAGACACAGTCTATCCATCATCTCTTTCTGGTTTCTTTACAGACATTGAGCACGACCACACTATTGAACAAGTTTATAATGAGCCATCTATGGATGGTCATGATTATGTTTTTGGTTTGTGTGACGGTGCCAAACTCGGTGTTGACTCGCTTGCTGGTTTCCCAAGTTTGAAGACATTGACCTACACTTTTGATGTTGAAATGGGACAGGTCAAGGTATTTGAACGACCTGCTCGTCGTGAATCTTATATTTTGACAATTCAGAATCAATACACTGATAGCGATGTTTCTGTTCTTTGCAACCGTCTTTTGGATCTCCCAGTTTATATTGGCTGGCCTTATCTTCGTGAAGCCAAGGTTGTTGGTATTAGTGACCAAACCACTTTTTATGAAAAGGTTAATGGCAAGGTTAGACAAACTGCACATGAGGCATCTGAGTGGGGTCGTCAAAATGCCATGATTGATGCCAACTATCAACTTTCTGGTGTCAAGATTGGTAACGTTGACTTGGTTCTTCATGTTATGGTTCTTAAGGGTATGAAGAAGACAAATGCTGGTGCTTATGTCAAGGACTACGAAACCAATGAAGAAAAGTTGCTCAAGTTTCCACTTCAAACAGTTGTCGAAAGTGTTCAAAATGAGGATTCCCGTTTTGTTGAAAAGGCACCTGCTCCTATTGAAGAAGAATTCCCAGTCGGTTCTCATGTTGTTTCAATGTTGTCTATTAGTTATGGAACACCTGTTACTGTTGCTGGCCATTCTAATGGTACTGTTGACATTGAAGTCCGCAAGCTTGATGAAAAGGGAAACTTGAACTTTGGCCGCTATATTGCAGAAAAGGATCGAAGTCATCTTTCTTACCAGCCATCCTACAGAGTTGCTAAAAATCTTCATATTTCTTCTTACTTCTTAAGCAAGGTTACTGCCAGGATGGTAGTCATAGCCGATAACAAAAAGTTTGACATTGGCTTGAATGTCAGAAATGAAGGTAAAAGATTAAAGGTTTTGGGTTACACTCAGCGTGGCATCAAGGGTTGGAATTATAGTGAGTTGTCTGCCATGCTTATTCGTAGCTATTTCAACGCCTTTCCGCTTTTAGGCAAGTTGATGGCTTACCCTGGTAAGGATATTCCAGACATGGCTACTGTTCTTGGTGTTGGGCCTGCTGAAGCTGCATTCAAGATGGAAGCCATGCGAACTTGGCTCAAGGAAAATGCGGGCCCTAAGCAAGGCATTTCTTTTGTCAGCTTAGAAACCGAAGGTCTTTCGCGATAAGCTGTTCAGCATCTTGAGCAAACTGTTATTGAACGTGGCAAGAATCCTCCTCAGTTTAATACCATGAAGGTTAAACATGTTCCTCGTGAAGCACTTTTCTTGCCTGATTCGCCAGCTTATACCCTTGCTGCTCAAAGATTCGATATTGGTGACCGTGTTGTTTCTATTTTGGATTATGGTAAAGTCCCTTTGTTTACTAGAGGTACTGTTATTTCTGTCCACAGCTATGTTTCTCGTATTCAACTTGATGTTTTGTTTGATGTCGAGCTTGATTCTGGTAACACTTTGGGTTCCCGTCTTACTACACCAAGAGGTCTTACTGTTGAATCTAATTCTCTTCTTAATTTGACTAATCCTCAACTTGCTGTTAATTTGAAACAAACCAAAAATAACAAGGAAAAGCCCAAGAAGAAGGCAGCTCCAAAGAAGGAGGCACCTGTTAATAATCCCAATGTATGGAGAACTGGCTCTGCTTCTAAAAAGATTCTTGCAAAGCCTACCAAAAAGGAACAAACTGCTAAGTCCAAGGCTCCTGAATCTTCTAAAGCTACAAGCGATGCAGTTAATGAAGATTTAAGCAAGCAGTTGCTTTCACTTTTGCAAAACAAGGACGACAAGAGTGAATCTAGCAAAGAAAAGGATCCACTTGGTATTGATCAGTCTACTGCTGAAAAGTCAAAGGAAATGAGTCAAAACAGACTTCATCAAGCTGTTATGGGACAGTTTGCAGGTAATCTTCCACCTGCTCCAGCTGGAGCCCAAATTCCTGGTGCAAATGTTGGAATGTTTCCTCCTTCTCCTCATGGTCCACCTGGTCCTGGTAATATGTTTCCTCCACCTCCACCTGGAGGTCCTTTCCCACCAGGTCCTGTGTTTTTCCCAGGTCCTCCTCCTCCAGGACAAGGCGGTCCTTTTCCACCAGGCCATCCTGGCAATATGATGATGTATCCACCTCCACCTCCATCTTCTGGACCTAACGGAATTCCATTTGGACCTCAGGGATATGCCCAAGGCAACCGTAACTATAACAACGGACCTCGTGGAGGCCGTCAAAACAGAAATTATCATAACAACCATGGCAACTTTAATGATGGAGGGCCTATGCCTCCTCAACCTCGTGGTGGCGGCCATTCTGGTCGTGGCCGTGGCTCGCACAGAGGACGTGGTGGAAACCGTGGAGGAAAGAATTTTTACAAAGATGGATATAAGAATGGTAACGAGGGAAAGCAAGCTAGTGAAGAAAACAAGGACGCTAATAAGAATGAATCTGGTGATGCTTGAAGTTTTATATGATAATGGTGTTTATAAATGAAACTTTTTTTTTTTAATTGATTATATAAATTTTTTGTAAATAATAGAATCTTTTTTTATTAATTAAACGTCGTATGACATTTCATATTGTCGAATCTTCTTTTCTTTTACTTCGGTATCTTTTTTATACCACAAGTCTTCAAACCCATTAGATCTGTCAACACCGTCCCACATGCTTCCTGGAGGAATGTTGAATCTGTTTGGAGCATAATGGCCAGCATATATTTGGAGTCGAAGGGTATTACTGTTTTGTGAAACATTCTTTTTAGATTTAGATGACGATTTAGATGAAGATTTGGAAGACAGAAACTTTGCAGCAGGATCATGAAAAGCGTCTACTTTTTTTTTCAATTCATTGTTCAATTTCTCGTCATCTTTTCCGCGAGTATAAGTATAAAGTTCATGAGAAGATTGATAATCTTTGCGCGATTGTTGTTTTTGTTTAAGCAATTCTTTTTTTTTGTGAGCAGCTTCTTGGGATTGTACGAGACCGGTGTTGATTTCTTGGTGCCGTTTTTGTTTCTTTTGGGATTCGGTTGCTTGTGCGGTTTGTGCGGATAGTTGGGATTCGATGATGGAGCTTGAAGTTATTTTTCTGCCACTTGAATCACGATAAACTGTTTCATGAGGGTTTATGTTGGTATTATTATTGTCATCATCATTATTATTATTGGATGGTGGTTTTAATGATTGTCGCATTGCAGCTTCGGCTGCTTCTTTTTCTTCGAAATGTGCTGATATCTGGTCAGCTGTTTGAAGACCGTAAATTTTGGGTATTGACGGTTGCGTAACTTTTTCACCTTTGATATCTCCACTCAACGATTTCCAAACCGCCTTTTTTTTGTTTATTATAGCCATTGAATCGTCATTATCATCTTCGTTGTCTTCATTGTATTCACGTTTCCTGCTAGAAAACTCTTCAAACGATAGTTTTTTGAATTTGTCATTGGTTCTTTCTTTTTTGTTTGATATATTTGAATTGGCAGATAACAAGGAATCGTTGGCATCATCATCTACCAATAATGAAACATTTGTAGACGTTGAAAAAGAACCTTTTTGTTTTTTGGTTTTTTTCTTTTTAGATGATGATGAACTAGGTTCTGAAAGGTATTTAGATGCCAGGTAATCTTTTAATGATGACATTTTGATGATTTATTGAAATTTAAGTGTTGATGTTGATTTTTTTTGTAAACCAAAATATTTTTATGGTATCTGATGGATCACATGATTGATTTATATGGTTTAAAAGAGTTTTTTTTTTTTTTAATTTTTTTATCAACAAGAATCTCAAAAACAAATTGTTGAAATAGAATCAATACCATCAAAAAAGAATATCACCAAACTTATTAAAACCAATATGGACCGTCTTCATAATCAATTGAGTCAGGGAAGAATTATTCTTGCATCAAAATCGCCACGTCGCAAACAGATTCTTGAAGAACAGCTTGGGTTCAAAAACATTTCTGTTGTTCCTTCGTTATTCAAAGAAGACCTTGATAAAAGCAGTCGATCTCCGTTCCAATATGTTTTGGATACTGCTACTGAAAAGGCTTTAGATGTGTACAAATCTGAAGTGGATGCTGATAAAGAGCCCAGCATTGTGATTTCTGCAGATACCATTATTGTTTCAGCAGAACAGATTATGGAAAAGCCAAAAAACCCCATTCATCACTACAACATGCTTAAACATTTGAGAGATTCACGGTTCCCTCATAAGGTCTACACTGCTGTTGCAATCATTATTCCATACGAAGAGCCCATTTCGCCAGGATACGCCATGGAAACTTACATTGAAGAAACAATGGTGACATTTGACAAAACCGTGACAGACGAGATGTTCAAGTCTTATGTCGAAAGTGGTGAAGCTGTGGATGCTGCTGGTGGCTACAAGATCCAAGGCCGTGGAGCTTTATTCATCAAGACAATTGAAGGCGATTACTTCAATGTGATGGGATTGCCTGTCAATGGAACATACCGGTTGATTGAGAAAACCATCAAGACTGCTAATGATGCTCAAGGCGATGGCAGCTCTGGCGAAGAACCAGACTTTTGATTTCTTTTGTCGAATTGAAAATATAAAACAATAAATCACAGATTTTGTCATGAATTGCGGCAGCTAAATACAAAATGTATTTGTTTTTGTTTGTTCAATCGAAACACGTGACAATGTGTACATTCACTAAATAGCAACCACAATAACCACTATTATCACATGATTTTTCATTACAAACAAAAAAAACACACCTGCCACCATCAAATCAAAGCCTTTTTTCTATTTTTACCGACATCCACAACCTTCATTTCCAACCAAACATGGCTGCTGCTCCTATTCCATCACTCGGCGACGTCTCCAAGTTACCTTAATGATGAAACAATGGAAGAAGATGGAACTGAAGAAAATAATAAGAAAGGTAAGTGTTCTTTTTAAAAATGTTGAATTTATCAATAAGTCTTTTTTTAAACTAACTTTTATTTAACTAGACTCTCAACCCAAACCAAAGGCAAGCACGTCAAGTTGGAAAAAAAAGGCCAAAAAACAACGTTCAATTCGAAGAAAACGATAAAATCTATGCTCACACACACAGCCGCACACTGTACTCACCAATCTTCTTTATTAAATACAAAAAACATTAAAAAACTAGAAATAACAATAACAAAAAATGTAGATTGATTAAAAAAAAAACAGACAAATCATAATACAAGCAAATGAAAAATAAAAATAAAAGAAAATCTATAATTGCAATGAAAATAAAAAGAAATTGATAATTTTTTTTTTAAAATGAGAAATAAAAAGATGCAAAAATCAAAAACATAGCACAAACCAACTTCTTGGGAACATGAATCGTATGCGCGCCACCAAATACAGACCCAGCTTGTAATGTAGTTTCCGTCATCGTTGCATAATTGTTTGTATTCATTCCATTTATGCCATTTTGTGCGGTATTGGTCGT
>JAJLVH010000015.1:14676-26815 GCA_030570155.1 Magnusiomyces magnusii
CTGTCAATGGAACATACCGGTTGATTGAGAAAACCATCAAGACTGCTAATGATGCTCAAGGCGATGGCAGCTCTGGCGAAGAACCAGACTTTTGATTTCTTTTGTCGAATTGAAAATATAAAACAATAAATCACAGATTTTGTCATGAATTGCGGCAGCTAAATACAAAATGTATTTGTTTTTGTTTGTTCAATCGAAACACGTGACAATGTGTACATTCACTAAATAGCAACCACAATAACCACTATTATCACATGATTTTTCATTACAAACAAAAAAAACACACCTGCCACCATCAAATCAAAGCCTTTTTTCTATTTTTACCGACATCCACAACCTTCATTTCCAACCAAACATGGCTGCTGCTCCTATTCCATCACTCGGCGACGTCTCCAAGTTACCTTTGGGATCCATTCCCGGCGCCACCATTTCTGTGCCCATTACGCCCTCTGTCTGGGAAACAAACCCGGCATTGGCTCCGTTTAACAAGGTCTACAGTGCTATTGCGGCCCGAAGGTCGGCACTCGGGCTCAAGAACCCGGGAACGATGGAAAACTTGAGCAAAGAAGTCACGAGAGACGTGTTTCTCACAAACTACTTTTTTTCGGGTCTTCGCGCTGATTTGTCGAAATCCTTGTCGATGAATCCTGCGTTCCAGGTCACGCACTCGTTTTCTTTGGGTTCGCCAATTATGCCTGCTTACTCTTTTTCTGCTTTTTATGCTACTGATAATACCCTTCTTCAAGGTAATCTTGATAACGATGCTTCTGTGTCTGGTCGTATTCATTACGGTTGGTCCACTAACAGCACTTCCAAGGCTAATATCCAAATGGCTAATGGGCAACCACCTATGATGCAACTTGAACATGATTACCAAGGATCTGATTATTCTATCAATCTCAAGGCTCTCAATCCTTCTTTACTTGACGGAACTTTCACCGGTATTGGTGTCGGATCTTATCTTCAATCTATTACTTCTAAACTTGCCGTTGGTTTGGAAACTGTTTATCAAGCTCAGTCTGCTGCTCATCCTCCAGATGCTGCTATTTCCTTCTCTGGCCGTTACGTTTCTAACGACTGGATCGCTACTGCTCAGCTTCAAGCCCAAGGTTCCGTTAACGCTACATTTTACCGTAAAGTCGCCGACAAGGTTGAAGCCGGTATCGAAACCACTATTGGTCTCGAAAGCTCACAAGCTGCCATGATGGGAGGACCTTCTCAAGGCCCCTCCATTTCCGGAACTACCACCATTGGCGCCAAATACGAGTTCCGTCAATCCGTGTTCCGTGGCCAAATCGATTCCAACGGCAAAGTTTCTTGTCTTCTTGAGCGCCGCATTCTTCCCGTTCTTTCTGTGGTTTTTGCTGGTGAAATCGATCACGCAAAATCTGCTTCAAGACTCGGTCTTGGTCTTCAAATGGAAGCTGGCGGTGAAGATATGTATGCTCAAGGTCCTCCTGATCCTTCTAATCAAGCCCATCCTCCTATGTAAATATAATAAAATAAAATGTGTGTGTATAAATCTATAATATGAAAAAAAAAATTGTAAATACCTAATTTTTCAACTAATGACGTATATACATGACATAAATTGTTGCAAATGATAAACGATTGAGAAGTTGCAACATTTATTTTATTTTCCAATTACACAATTGACATTTTCGTTAAATCCAGCCGTGTTGTGCGTCATCACATGACTGATATCAAACTAATCTTTTAGACTGACTTGTTAATAACAAACAGTCAATTTCAAATCGATTGATTCATTGCTGCTTGGAATATGAAACGAGGCTTACATAGTTTGCCTGATTATCAAACAATGTATGAATACAGCCAATGAGACTACATCTGAAATCAGAATAGCGACGCAACTGTGCTAATACTGATAGCGGCTCTGTCGTTTCGTTAGTATCAAAGAACGAGAATCCATTGACGAATTACTGAGGATTTTTTTGAGTTTAGGGTACAAGCCATTGTAACATGATATATACTGATGATAGATCCAAGAGTTGAAATACTTGTTTTTTTTTTTTAAATCACATCTGTCAAAAATGTAAATTACTCTTTTCGGGAAAATCTAAATACCAAAACAAACCATATTGACTTTTTACAATTTTTACAATTTTTTTTAATGCTATTTCACAACAACCTGATTCAGAACTAGATACTTCTCATTCCAACCACGTTTTCCAATATTTTGTTTCGGTAGTGTTTTCTTTTGATGATGTTTGGCTTGTTAAATGAGAATACCATGTTTCCATTCAAACTTTTAAGAAAACTTAACAAAACTTTTTAGAAAAACCAAAAAAATACAAAACCAAACTAATCTTATTTCTAATTACAATCAGAAGTAAAAAAAAACAAGATTATTAAAATAAAATTGAAAAAATAAAAAAAAACTATAACGACCCCGGTGAGGATTGAACTCACGATCTCACGATTAACAGTCGTGCGCCTTAACCAGCTTGGCCACGGAGTCTTTTGTTATAATCATGTGATGCAAATGAGCTATCAGATTGAAAATCTAGGTTCTGTTAGTTGTTAAATGTTCAATTTTAAACGATCAGATAATTTGAATTTCAAGAAATGTCGGAAATTTTGTTTTTCTTCAAAAAAAATAGATTTATACAAATTAATTGTAAATTGATCACGTGCTGGTCATTAAAAGGTATTTTTTTAAAGGTCCAAGGTTAAAAAATGAGTTATAGCCAATAGGATTGAACCAAATATGAAAAAAAGTATGGTGATTATTTTTTTTATATTCGTTGTGGTATAAATACTGAGTATACTATGAAAAAAAATTATTTCAGTAAATTTAAATAGAACTAGAACGACTCAATATAGGTATAAATGGAGAGATCAATTATTTTGATTGGTTGAATATGAATAGAGTTTACGTGAGTCATGTAGGCCCCAGAAAAAAACGAACCAATAAAAGAAGATTTAAATCATTTATTAATTATTCAAGAGATGAAAGAAATGAATCACGGTTACTAGATTTGGAAATTTATACTCATGAAATAATCGATTACCATATAGTTTAGTCAATAATGAGAAAGGTAATGGGAAAAAAAACAGGCAATTGAAAAAAAGTCACCTTTTTTTCATTTTTTTCACTTTTAATGTAAAGAAAAGAGGTTAGAAAAGTCATGAGATACTACTAATACAAAACGAGTTCTTATTGGTTTTGAAGTTTGAGATGACTACACTGTGTAATTATTGAACAAATTATTGAATAAAAAAGATCTAGACACGAATAGTCGAGTAAATGATTTACGAAAGTGCAATTCTATGTTTTGCCAACAAAAAAACATCGACTATTTTACTGAAACAGGGAAAGTCCCTATGTCCGTGTGGCGAATCGGAATTAGTTTTGGGTTTACAATTGTTTTTTTTATTCTTTTTTTCTTGAACCGGTCGTAAAAAAAAGAACTACAATGAAAACTTATAATAATAAAGTTATTTGTTTAATTGATTGAGATGATTGTTGTTTTTTTAATGGTTTATTGTAGTTTTTATCGTGTTTCAATAACAATCAAACAAATTATTTATTTTTCACCAACAGCTTTTGACTAGTTAACAATTGGAATGGTTAGGTTTGTAATTGGTTATGGCTTTTGATTGGCCAAAAATATGTAAACTATTTATTTAATTGAAAATTTAAAACCACATAAATTATAAAACACTCTTCAACAGAACCATCAACATTGACTTTTTCAATACCAAAATCAAAAAAAAAAATAATAATAATAATTGATCCATCGCTATATTTCATTTCCAATTATTGTCGACAAAAAATACAAAAAATCAAAGAATCAATTAGTGACCAAAAAAGATATTGACTATTCGAGTATTCAAACCGCCAAAATAAAATTACTTTTACATTTAATATTTACATTGGATTTAAATTTAATAAAAAAAGAGTTCCTTATTTTGATGCCTTTCCGTACAAATCCCGTAAAAAAAATGAAAAAGAATTACACAAAGATATGTGTTAAATTCATATGTAGAAGCTGAACTTTACGATTAGTAATCGTTGTTCACTCATGTAAATTCGTAAACTTGGTAACTATGACAATCAATGTACACATGTACTAAAAAGCAGTAATCACAATGTCAGTTGGTAGTAGTTTCAGCGGTAGTCGTAGTGATGGTAACGGTATCAGTTTAGTATTGCTTCATTACATACAATCAATATAAATACACAGCTTGTAATGACTAACCATTTGACCTGGTTGGACCACGGTATCCATTAGACCGAGTCATTTCCTATTTCTTTTTATATTTCTTTTTTATATTTTTATTTATTTTTTTCCAAGTAATTTTTACGGACCACGTTAATGTAAAGCTCCATTGTAAAATTCTTTTTAAGGCAATTTTTTTTATTTACAATACGCTGAACTAAAACAATAACTTTACACTCAAACAGCTTTATACACTATACCAATAATTGGCGCATCGCCGGAGTCCAGGCCGTCTAAAAAAGGAAAGCATGCGGCTGGCTTTTTTTTTTTTACAATTATATTCAGTTATCCAGTTATTTAGTGATTTAGTTTATTGTGCTTTTTTTAATGTGTTGTTTTAAACAATAAACGTTAACAAACGACAGTTTTATTAACAAACGAAAAATATCACAGTAAAAAAACAAAATGTATCGGAATATTTCATTTTCCGTGCCACTAAATCGGGTAACTTCGGAATATTTGAAATTTCTTTTTATAAACATTTTTTTTTGTGAAAAATGTATGTAAGTACAATTTTTTTTTTTTCACAATGTAAAAAATTAGCCAAGGTTGAAAAAACATTACATCATTTTGGAAAAGAACAAAAGTGTTGATTATGTACTTTTTTTTTTTTTTAATGTGTTTTTACTTATTTTTGAAGTGAAAAAACCAAGAAAAGAAGAGGACAAAAAAAAGAGTAAAAGCCTCCTTGCTTGTCGCCGAGACCTGTAGATCTTTTTGTTTGTTCAAGATTGAAAATGGTTGATTTAAAAGTTGGTTTAACAGTTAGTTTTTTGAGGGGAAGTTGTTTGACGATCTAGTCGTAAACCAACAAAATGTCAAAGTTGAGTTCAAAGCCGGAACCGTTTCCTTGAATATTAAACAAAATAAAAAAATAAAAATAATTGAGGTCGTTTGTATGTAAGTGAATCATTTTGGTAATTTTGACAATTCCGAGCCGGTCAATCACCTGTTTATTTTTTGTACCATTAGTAGTAAAACAAAAATAAAAACAAAAAATATTACTAAACGTGACTAGTCACACTTCAAACACCGAAGATCAAATAATTGTAACCAACACACGAACATGGCTTGAGTCATCCTTTTTTAAAGGATAGGACAAAAATTAAAAATACAGAAAAACTTAGTCATGACTACTACTTTCAATACAGTTTTTAAACTATGGCATTGGTTATTGTTAGTTGTCATTCATGTAAACCGACGAGGCACATGATAAAAGGTACTGTGAAATATGTTTATTTTTTTTGATATATTGTGTGTATATTCCATGTATTTTTTGTTATTGATGATTGACGAGTCATGTTGAAACAGTGTAACTATTCTTCATCTCATCGAAAACGACATGTTTAAAAAATATATATATATTTTTATTTTTGTTAGCTTATTTTTGACTTTATTTTATTCTTTTTCTTTGGCTGTCGACCCCATGGGGTAGTCCAAGCTACGGTACTAATATTAAAATGGAATAATAAGTAAACAAGAACGCTGGGTGGTAAAAAAAATATGAGGAGATGATGATGGAAAAAATCCACCGTATTTCCCCAGCTTTTGAATGATTCTGATCATTCTATTTTTTGTAAAATTGTATTGCTCACTGAATGAAACACACACAAGTTACACTTTTTATTCGGGCTGTCAGGGAAATTGGTAAAGCGTGTAAAAGTGGACTTGATCTGGGGTAACTTTTACGTAAATTTAATTACTTTTATATTAATTCAATAGGAAACAACGGTTTTACAATGTAAAAATAATTGAATCATTCGGATCGTTGTCAACCTTTTTTGCAGAATCAGTAAGTCATGTCAACTACCATCTAGAAGCCTTGAAAAAAAAAGAATACATATTTTGACTTGTTACTTACTTGATTTGGATTCCTGTTTTGCTTGATTTGTGTTTGATTTGTTTACTTTTTTTTCATTTGGTTATTTTTGTCGCGAGTCCAACAATCATTTGTTTGTTTATTTTTCATCTTCTCCCTGAAATCATGAATGTATTAACCGTTGGTGCGAAAACCGGACATTGATTAGGATATTTGGTTGGTCAATTGTAAACAATTGTAAGGCTAGAAACGATCAAAATGCTGTTGTTATGGCAGTCGATTTTAGAATTTGATAGCACCAACATTTCTTGATTATTGACCAATAGCAAGCGTTTATTTGATGCTAGCTGAATCCTGTCAACTGAATCCATTCAATTAAATATTTAACTAATTGGTTAAACTTGTCTCGTGTGCGACTCCACACCAACATACATACATTTTTTTATTTACCAGTTGGAACGCTCTGCACCGAACAAAAGCCTTACTTGGCTCTACTTTTACTATTAAGTTTTACTGTTTTGGCCATCAACGATTTCCTGAATAGTAAACCTATCCTAAAGAGCCTAAACAATTGTTTGGTTTGACGTGTTAAAAAAGATTAAAAAAAAAAAGATAAAGAAAATTTTAAAGTTTATGTTTATTCGTTAAGAAAAAAAGGAGACAAGGTGTATCACTCCTTTTTTTTATTTTTTTTCAACCACCCCAATAAACCAAAACTTGTATCGAGAATTGATCGAGACTCGATTAAAGTTAAAGTTAAAGTCAATTAACGAATTTCAGTTAAAGAATTTCAAATAAGTGTATATTTATTATTTTTTATAAAAATCAGAACCTCTAAGTTTTAAAATACATAACAAAAAAATAAACACATAAAACAAAAATATAAAGAATGCAAAAAAAATAAATTAAAATCAAAAAAAGGTCATTAAAACTCGGGGCATAAAAAAGAAATAAAAATGTATCTGTAGTTTTTTTAAGGCTTTTTTGGGGTAATCTCAGATAATAAAAAGCAAAAAGAAGGAGATGAAAACTTTTTGTGTTGTTTTTAAAGAATAAGTTTCTTTAATGTTGTTCATTAGAAACTCTTCTAGAGTTCTGTTGAGATTGTTCATTAGAAGGAAGCTGTTCAAAGTGGTCAAAGTTGACAGAGCTCTTTTCAAAGTCACCAATTCTTTCCATATCCATGGCAGCAGGAGAAGATTCATCTGAGGAATGGGGTTGGTTAATAGCTTGGGATTGAGATGAGACCCAGCCAGGTGAGTTTCTGGCGCTAACACCGGAGCAGATCATTTCTTCAATAGCCTCAAGAGAGTGACCACGGGTTTCAAAAGTAAAGAAGTAGATGACAAAGAAAGAGCAGAAAGTACCAGCAACGAAAAGGAAACCGAATCGGTAACCAATAGAATCATCAGCAACAGGAGAAACAAAGGTAATAATAGCGTTCATAGCCCAATTGGCAGCAGTAGCAAGAGGAATAGCCTTGGAACGAAGACGCTGGGGGAACATTTCAGTGACGACAAGGTAAGAGATAGGAGCCCAAGTACCGGCAAAAGAGACAATGAAGAAGCAGGCAAGGAAAATCATACCATTACCGACGGGGATTCTAATGTGTTTGTCTTCACGGGGACCAATGTAGAGAGCAAAAGAACCGAGACAGGTGAAGATACAAAGGGTAATGAACATGAAAAAAGAACCAGTCATCAACACAATTCTACGGGGGTATTTGGCAATGATGGGAAGACAGCAGCCAGTACCAACAACGTTGACGGCACCGAGAATAAGAGGAGTGACGAAAATGTTCATGGTGCTGACTTCCTTGAAAATAGCCTGACCGTAGAAGAAGAAGTAGTTAATACCAGAAAGTTGCTGAAGCATCATAATAGCGATAGCAAGAAGAACACGGTAGAAAATCTTGTCCTTCCATTGGAAGAGTTCACCCCAGCTAGCCTCACCAGCCAGTTTGTCGGCATCAACGGATTCCTTAAGATGAGCGACTTCGGTAAGAACGGTTTTGCTGTCAGGAGGAAGAAGGGTGACTCTGGCAAATGATTCTCTAGCCTTTTCGACTTGGTTTTTAGAAACAAGGTAACGAGGAGATTCGGGAATAAGGAAGAAACAAGCAAAGAACATAGCAATAGCAATGGCACAAATGAAGATAATGGGAAAAACAAATTGACCAATTGAATCCTTCCAGAAAGAAGTACACAAATCAATCAATTCTCCAAGGAAAATACCACAAGTGACGAGGAACTGGAAACAAGAAACAAGAAGGGCACGAAGTTGGGTAGGAGCAGTTTCACCAAGGTACATAGGGCAAACAGCAGAAAGACCACCGAGAGAAATACCAGAGAAGAAACGAGCAACAAAGATAACAGGCCAAGTATTTCTGAAAATACAGTGGAACATAGCAGCGAGACACAAAAGAATAGAAGTAGTGGCCATACTCCAACGACGACCCCAAATCTCGGCGACTTGACCGAAGAAGAAGGAACCGACGAGACCACCGAGAGTGGAGGCACCGAGAAGAAGACCGGAACGGTAAGAAGGAAGATAGTAAGTACCGTCAGGATTTCGGTCACCAGCGCCCTTGTGATACATATCCATACTGGTGACACCACCAATGGAACCGGTATCATAACCAAAGACAAAACCACCGGCGGCAATCAAAATACAGACGAAAATAGTATGAGCAACGGAGATCTTTTCTTCGGCAGCGATAGGAAAATCTTCTTCCTGGTCAGGATGAATGACTTCCTCGCCAGCAATGTCGAGCTGATGAGGATGTTGGATTTGATTAGTTTGATCGACTTTTTCAGACATTGTGAAAGAAATCAATAAAGATTAGAAAGTATGGGGAAGACAGAAGTCAATCTGGGGAAATATATTGAGTAAGAGTGAGAAACAAGTGAATGATGATGATGGAGAAAAAAAAGTTTGAAATCTGGAGAAATCGGAAAACTTTTATAGCTAAAAAAACGGCACAACTCTTTGATCAGCTACAGGAAATACCAGGTGTGTGTAAAAGTGGTGTGAAAACGCTTTGGGCGAAAAAAAATAATAAGTTTCAGGACCAAATTTTTATTTTTGTCTTGATCCGGTGTAAAAAATTTTTATCGATGGGATTTGAATTTTTTACACAAATGTAAAATACTGATAATTGTAAATTTTTTGTCTTTAACCGGTTTTTTACATTTCGTTATTTGAGTCACCCGATATTTATTCCAATAACCGGGGGTTATTTGTTTGTCAGTTGATTGTTTTTTTTTTTTTGAGTCTTGTAAAAAAATATCGGTACACTCTTTTCCAACGCTTTTTTTTTTTTTTGGAAAAGCGGTCATGACTCCTTTCATGTTTCGGGCCTGATAACTAGGTGTTATTGTTAGTTTTGATATTAATCAAATCTCAATTGAATTGATTAACTAAATTAATCAATTAAATCTATCAATCAATTAAATCCAATCAACCATAAACTAAACTATTAATCCATCTGTTCTTGTTTGGCATGTCTAAACGTTTTGCCGGTATATCTTTTTCCGCCACCATCGGCTTGTTCTTTGCCATCAAACGACTCGGCTTAAATCAGGCCTTTGACATTCCACTTTGAAAAAAAATTTTCTTACATACACCAAATGATTCATTTTCATTTCCCGAAGCAGTAAATACTAAATTATTTCCTATTGTATTTTTTTCTTGAGTCATGTCACCTGAATGTGTGGCCTTTTGTTCCATGATTCATCTCCAAGGATCCAGAATAAAATTTTTTTTAGTTGATCCCGCAACATTTCCGGTACTCATATGCAACACGTATTTAACTCCCACAACTCAACACACTCATTCTACTCGGCTCACATGACCAATACATGACTCTCCTTATCAAGACTTGTTTCCGCTTACGACTCCATTTACAATTATCGTCAATCATCCTCGTTATCGTCTCAGCCGTGTGCGTCTATAAACTTCAACTCTGTTTTCAACAACATGTCCTTCATCAACCAACAAAATTATATATCTTTCTAGTTCTTTTTTTTTGTTCTTCATCAATTAAATACCAATCACTATTAATGCCTTTCAAAAACTTTTTTCATCATCGTACTTTTGCTAATGAAATCAACACATTTCATACGACACTTGTGTGTTCCATAATCGCAACTGGGGGTATCATTTTTGGTTACGACAATGGTTCCGTTGGTGGTGTTGTTGCAATGCCTCTTTATATCAAAGCAACTGGCAACTTTGATCCTCTTACCAATTCTTATTACCTTCCTTCTTACCGTTCTGGGCTTCTTGTAGGTGCAAGCACTATTGGCGGTTTGTTTGGTTGTTTGGTTGCTGGTCAGATTTCTGAACGCTGGGGAAGACGTTGGGCAATGGCTTCTTGCTCTTGTTTACTGGCCATAGCTTCCATTTTCCATTGCATCTTTCATACAACTTGGCCTGTAATTATTGTTGCACGCTTCTTTTGTGGTATTTCTGTTGGCGGCCTTTCTTCAATTTGTCCAATGTATCTTTCGGAAACTGCTCCAACCCAACTTCGTGCCCTTCTTGTCTCCACTTTCCAGTTTCTTGTCACGCTTGGTATCTTTCTGGGCCAGTTGTTCGTCATGTGTTCTTCTTTTTGGAAAAACTCAATTGGCCAATTCATTATTCCAATCATTTTCATGACCTTTTTGTCAATCTTGTTATTCTTTGCTTGTATATTTTTCATCCCAGAATCTCCTCGTTATTTGGTATCTAAAGGTGATTATGAAGGTGCAGCAAAATCCATTTCCAGAGTCACTAGCCTCGAAACCGGTTCTAAAACTCTTTCTGATCAAGTCCAATATCTCAAAGAATCTGTTGAAGCCGACCAAATGGCTGGAAAAGCTTCTTGGTCTGAATTATTTAAAACAAAACATAAAATCCTTTACCGCGTCGTTTTGTCTGTTTCTATCATGTGCTTCTTGCAATCTTCTGGTATTAATTATTTCTTTTTCTATGGTCAAACCATTTTCAAAGCTGTCAGTACTATTAATAAATTTGTTACTCCGTTAATTCTAGGTGCCGTCAATCTTATCAGTACTGCATGCTGTCTTCCTATAATTGTCAAATATCGTCGACGAACTGTTCTTTTATATGGTGCTTGTTCCATGTTTATTTCCATCACTTTATTTGCATCTTTAGGTTCCTTTGCTCTTTACTCTTCTAATCGTGACAACACTCAAGGTACTACTACCATTAACCATGCTGTCGGCAGTGCAATGATTTTTTTCTCTTGTCTATTCATTGGTTCATATGCAGGAACTTGGGCTCCTATTGGATATTTATATGTCAGCGAACTTTTCCCACAACGTATCCGATCTAAAGCCATCCCACTTGCTACAGCTTGTAACTGGATTACAGATTCTGTAGTCAGTTTCACATCACCCGTTGCTAATGAATCTATTGGTTACCGCTTTGCGTATCTTTTCTCAGCATCAGCTGTTTGCTCATTTTTCGTGGTTTACTTTTTTGCGTTTGAGACCCGTGGTCATTCGCTTGAAGAAATCGAGGAAATGGTGCGTTCTGGTGTTTCTGCAAGAAAGTCTTCACAATGGACTTCGTCTAGTGAGAAGTTTGGAGTTTTGGAAATGAGTGGAGATTTACAAATCAATGGAGACGAAGAAAAAAATACAGCGTGTATTGTAGAAGATACTAAACAAGTATCTATTACTGCAAGACATATTTAACTATTTATAACTATTCATTTATTGACGTTTTACTACATTTCCTTGGTTTGTTATGTTGATTGCGTTAATTTTTACATTTTACAAAAATAAGGAGACAAATGTGAAGGGTAAATATTTAATCTTATTATTTAGTTTATTTTTTTACCTAGTTAAATTTTTTAAGATTTTTTAATTTTTTAGTGAAGCACATCATGTAAAAATGTTTGATTTCAAAACGTTACACTCACATAAACAAAAAAAACACAAAATCCGTTGAGTTTTACTCAAATATACTTTTCTTTATTGCAATACAGAATGGTTTTTTTATTCTATTGAGGTACCCGCCTTTAGTTTTTTTTTTTTACGAAATGTTGATATAACTAAGGTTTTTG
>JAJLVH010000016.1:7612-26621 GCA_030570155.1 Magnusiomyces magnusii
GTTTTGATTTCAGCCGATTTCTTTTGGTTCTTTTGTGAAGATGATGATAAAGAAGATGAAAGAAAGTTAAGTCTATCAAAACTGCTGTGTTTGCTATGGCTATTGTTATTGTTATTGTTATGATCGGCATTGTTTAGAGAAGAAGTGTCAGCAAGAGAGCCATTAGGAACATTGACAGACATTATTTCACTGAGAGACTTGTCATTGAGAATGGAACGCACTTTGATTTCAGTAAGGCGAAAGAGGGAACCCTGTGGGACCGAAAACAACGAATACGCCATTTTTCGCCAGGGCGCTGCTACCGTTACTTTCTCAAACATTTCTGCAGATACCGAAGGTGTAGATTGTGATGGGCTGAAAATTTGCAAGTTTTTTGGAGGATTCACGACACTGAAGCGTTGATTTCGGATATCCAAAGCTCCAGGCAGGTGAGGAAGGTTTTCACGGGTTTCTTGAGTCAACTTGTGCTGCGATTTTTCCATTTCGGAAAAGTGAGTTAATGCTTCATCGATAATATTATGTTCAGGAATATACTTTTTTTCTTTGGCTGCAAAGCTTAAATCGAAGATGCCAGTTGCGAGTTCGCCGGAATAAATGTAAGAAAGAGCACGGTTATAAACAATTTCGCAGGAATAAAGCTTGTAATCCAGTCCTAGTTGCTGATAATTGACTACTGTATTTCCACGTAAAAGTTTGAGAGCTGTATTGAACGATGTAGCAGCTTTTGCATAAGAACCAGCCAAAAAACGAGAAACACCTATTTGAAAATGCGAAATGGCCATGTAACTGTCAAAAGAGGTAGCTTTTTTAAAGCATGAAATAGCATACGAATAGTTTCCAAGAGTTGAATAAATGGATGCAATGTTGTATAAAATTTTAGAATTCGTAGGTGTGATTTGAGAAAAGAGTTTTAAAGCTTGTTCACGTTTATTAACATCAAAGAGCTCTAAAGCCTGAAGCCATTTATTAACACTTGAAGATTTTAATGGAGTAGCTTTGATACTCTCGATACCAGAAGAAGTCGGTAGATTTGCTGTAGTTTGTTGAACACTATTCATGATTAGTGTATGAAAAGTTCAAAATGCAGCTGTAAAAAAAATTGATATACTGAAGAAATAGAAAAAGAACAAAAATATAAATGAGTATAAAATAATGACAGTAATTGGAAAAAATGGTGAAAAGAGAAAATAAAACACAAACCAGGTGGGGACAGACCCAGTTTATATAAAAGACCATACATGTAGTTGAGACATGTCGATTATTATGAAACTTGAACATGACCTCGCATGGCCATATCTTATTTTTGTCCATGAAACCAAGTGAAATATAGCGGTCCAACACATTAGAGATATATACAAAATAAAAATAAACAGCATATCTAGAGTATTTGCCATTCACTGTACCAAATCAACAATTACCAAGTTTATAGATGCACATGAGATCAGCGCAGCTGCGAAATGACAGGGCCCACATTATGTCTTGACTTTTTATCAGTCAGAAGGCACGGCTGGGTTTACAATTGTTAAAAATGGTTTGAATTTACCAATCATTGCAGGCCTTTAATTGGTCAAAACGAACTTGATAGAAAATGAGCATCTTTTGTATTTTTGTATTTTCTTGTTATTTTTTTTGTTCCTCGAATCATGCATCTAGGAACAAAACTATTCGATATATGTTTAATGTATCTCCCTAATGCCGGAAACGATATGACTAACGAATGAAAGGTTTCAACGGCTTAGATATTCGTGGCATCGACATGTCAAAAATTTTTTTATCTTTACTTATCATGCATTTGCTTTTTTCAGTCAAAGTTTCAGTTTTTATGGAAGATATAAAATTTTAAATATCAAAAAAATAATCATACTAGCCATCTATTATCCTAATACCTGGTGTACATTAACTTCTTCTGATGATGAGAGAAAAAATAATTATTATTGTAGCATTTGTATCCATGTAAAATATATAAAACAGCTAGTTCATTTATTTTTTGGTTGTAATTGTAAATTGCCAAAGTAAAGATTTTTGGTTGATACCTTATTTATTCATTTTTAAATAATCTGTAAAAAGCCATTTCAACAATTTCAGTTTTTCATACTCCCAATGAGTGTTTTCCATTAACTCATACAAAACTAATTGGGTCTATGATCGAGATGACAAGACGGTCAATTCAAAAATGACTATTTTTTATTTTCATTTTATCAGCATTATGTTTTTTCAATTCGGGGTAGTATCAATATTGTGGCGTTGTTTTGTTGAGACAAAAATCCAATTACACTTTTAATCCTTTCAATCGACATTTATCTATTGATTTTATTCTCGTAAATGAGATCATTGATGATCTAAACCAAGATTTCTAAAAGGCTTCCATCGATTCACATTATCCGACCGTTGGTCAAGTTTTCATTGATATTTATATCAAAACTACTTGATTGACATAATCATCTAGTTTCGTTTTCATGGTTTGGTTTAAAAATAGTTTTTTTTTTATTTCTAATTTTGAACCAAGATAGATTTGTTCATCTGTCTAACAACTATGACAATTGGGTATAAATATGGTTTCAAAATAATCATTATTGGAAATCCATTTATATCTGAATCATTTTTATAAACGTTAAAATTATCAATATCGTTGCAATGATGGAATGGTTTCATATAATAATAATAATATTAATAAATAAAGTTTTTGTTCAATTTGATGTTCATTTTCTTGTCAGTAATTCGGAGTTATTTTCATCAATTGATGAATTATGATATTAAACTTCAATTAACGAAACATGTTTATATACAGTGAATCGATGTGGTTTTTTGTATACAAAAAGAATGAAATGACAAATTGTATTAATTTCATCAATTTTTTCATCACCATTTGTTAAAAACACACCAAGAAAGTGAATGCTTTTAATTGTAAAATTTGAGAATTAGTGCTAATTGTAGTATGCTGTAAATAAGTCTTGTTCCTTGTATTCAAGTTTTTTGTTAAAATGTACTTTCAATCAGCCTAGTATTTGAAAACACATAGCTTAATAACTTTGATTCTTGTGTATAATGAAAAAGCCAAAAATACAATATAAAATGGTATAGCTTGAACTCGTTTTCAAAACATACTTGTAAATTATTCATAATTATTTAACAAAAAGCCTATATACAAAATAAACGATTGTGAATATGTACATTCAAAAACAATAAGAAAAAATAGTGCACATCCTGTAAGTGTTTATATTTCATTATTATTATTGTTATTTTTTCATCAAAAACATTTAAGCTTCAACAAAGTTCTTAATCTTGTTAAGCCAGAGAATGTATTCCTTGTTTTCACGGATGTTGGAAAAGTCAGAAATGAAAGCAGCAAGTTCAGAGTCAATACCTCTGCTGTCAAGATACTGTTCAAGAGCAGACTGGAGACTTTCGTCAAGGTTGGCAAAAGCAGGGCCTTGGTAAACTGATCTGCGTTGGTAATCGGAATTAGCAGAGTTGGCAAGAGCAACATCAACAGATTCATAAGGAGTGACATTTTCAACCAACAAAAGGTTGGATTGAATGACACTCTCAATGGTAAGAGCACTGGAACCCTTCTCAACAACGATGTTGGCACGGATAGGAGGAGCCTCAATGGGTAAGTCTTCTTCGGCCTCAGCCTCGTTGGCTTCACCTTCAAAACCTTCTTCGTTAAAGTCATAAGCATCACCGTTGGTGATATCAGAAACAGAGAAGTAAACGTGGATAACTTCGCCACCTTCCTTCTTAACAAGTTCAACTTCATCACAGCCATCCTTGACAACAAGCTGGAATCCAGACTTTTCAAGCCACTTGGTATCTTCGGGCTCGCTCTCAGCAGTAGACTCAATATCAATTTCCTTCTTAAGAACAGAAGTAAGCTGGGAATCGGCAGCAGTAAGGTTGATCTTTTGGTTGTTGAAAGCAGTGACAGAGAAAGCACGAGCAGCGGTCATGGTAGCACGTGGGATAGCCATCTTAGAGGCCATGGCGACGACAGGAAGACGTCTGACAGCAATTTGACGAGCTGAGCGGGCAGCGATTCTGGAAACAGCAGCGAAAGACATGTTGTTGATTGTTTTGAAAGTATTAGACTGTGGCGACAATTTGGTTGAGACCTAAGAAAAAAAGAATTTGAAAAAAAAACAACGAAATTGTGAGGTTTTGCAAAAAAAAAAAAAAAAAATTCGCTACACACGTCAGAATGACAATCACATGATGCAAACCGGACCGTTTGGTTGGCCCGGTCAACGCGTACAAAAGTGATCGGGCACCGATTACCGGGTCGCGGCAAAGCAGCGTCGGGTTTTGTGTTTGGTGGCCGAAACCCCCAAAAGACCCGGATGCCGGTTTGCCACTCGCTGAGCCCTGAAAAAAGTTTTAAACCACCAGGGTTAGGCCACTGCGCTCCTGCCCATCACCACCAACAGCTTTTGTCTTGACTTTGTTCACTTCCAGCCAAGCAACGCTTTCGTCTGCAGTTTCTCCTATTCGCCATCAACAATGTCTCAGCTTTTTTCGACTGCGCGATCAGAAACGCTTTGTATGCTCATATTCACGATAGCTTGTCTTTATTTCAGCCATCTAACCCAATTGTTTAGTTTTGAACGGTGAAAAGATCAGTGGCGATGATATTCGAAATCAAAATGGTACGTAAACCAACAATCTCTTTGATCTGCTGTTATAAACGTGTGTCAACAATCCTAACTTTTTCATGTGTTTATAGTTCTTGCCTGTCAAGCGATTGCAAATGTTTTGAAGTCTTCCCTTGGCCCCGTTGGTCTTGATAAGATGCTTGTCGATGACATTGGTGTAAGTTTTTTTTTTTTTCCATGAAAATTTCACTTCAATATACTAACATCTATACACTAGGACGTCACTGTTACAAACGATGGTGCTACCATTCTTAACCTTTTGGATGTCGAACATCCTGCTGGTAAGATTTTGGTGGAATTAGCTCAACAACAAGATAGAGAAGTTGGTGATGGTACTACCTCCGTTGTCATTATTGCCAGCGAACTTCTTAAACGTGCCAACGAGCTTGTTAAGAACAAGATCCATCCTACTACTATTATTTCTGGTTACAGACTTGCTTTACGTGAAGCTACCCGATTCATCACCAACAATTTGAGCATGCCCGTTGATAGTTTGGGTAAGGACACCTTGATCAACATTGCCAAAACAAGTATGTCAAGTAAAATTATTGGTTCCGATAGCGAGTTCTTTTCTAAAATGGTTGTTGATGCCATGCTTGCTGTCAAAACAACAAATACCCGTGGCGAAACTAAATACCCCGTCAAGGCTGTTAATGTTCTCAAGGCCCATGGTAAATCTGCTCTTGAATCGATTCTTGTCAAGGGATACGCTCTCAATTGTACTGTTGCTGCACAAGCTATGAAGAAGCGTATTACTGGCGCAAAGATTGCCATTCTTGATATGAACCTTCAAAAGGCTAGAATGCCCATGGGCGTCAACATTACAATCGAAGATCCTGAACAATTGGAAGCTATCAGAAAACGTGAATTTGACATTATTGTCGAACGTATCAACAAAATCATTGATGCTGGAGCAAACGTTGTTTTAACCACCAAGGGCATTGATGATTTATGTCTTAAATTATTTGTTGAAAATGGTGTCATGGCTGTTCGTCGATGCCTTAAGGAAGATTTACGACGAATTGCTCGTGCTACTGGTGCTACCATGGTTTCTACACTTTCTAACTTGGAAGGTGACGAAGTCTTTGAATCTTCATACTTGGGCAATGCTGAAGAAGTTGTTCAAGACCGTGTTTCTGATGACGAGTTGATTCTTGTTAAAGGTACCAAGGTTCATTCTTCCAGTTCCATCATTCTTCGTGGTTCCAACGATTATCAACTTGATGAAATGGAAAGATCTGTTCATGATTCACTTTCTGTTGTTAAGCGAACATTAGAAAGTGGATCTGTTGTCCCTGGTGGTGGAGCTGTTGAGGCTGCTCTTAACATTTATCTTGAAAACTTTGCTACCTCAGTTGGTTCTCGTGAACAGCTTGCTATTGCTGAGTTTGCTAATGCTTTATTGATCATTCCCAAGACTCTCGCTGTCAATGCTGCCAAAGATTCATCTGATCTTGTTTCGAAGCTCCGTGCTTATCACGCTGCTAGTCAAAATGCTGCACAGACCGATACCAAGAAGCGAGGTTATAAGCACTATGGTCTTGATCTTATCAATGGTAAGATAATAGATGAAGTCAAGGGTGGTGTTCTTGAACCTACTGTTTCTAAGATCAAGTCATTAAAGTCTGCACTTGAAGCTTGTGTTGCCATTCTTCGTATTGATACCATGATTAAAGTCTTTCCTGATCCTCCTAAAGAAGATCCACATGGACATTGATGAAAAAAAATATAAAAATGATATTGTAATATATTAATTATTTAAAAAAAAAAAAAAAATCATTTTGCAACTATGTAATTTTAAAAACTATTGTTTTTAGTAATTTATTGAATTTAAAATAATAATGAAAAAAAATAAAACAGTTCGTTACATATTGATGAGAATTGTTTTTCGAATTCTAGTTTTACAAATACTGTTTGATATTTGATTTTTTTTTTGACGAGTTGAAATGTTGGCCGCCACTCAAAACGAATATCGTCAAAAACCTAATCAAAAAAAAAAAAAAAAAGTATTTAAAAAAAGTATTTAAAGAATTGAATATAAAAAAATGTATTTCCTGTGAAAAAAAACCATTAATTAAAAGAAATAAAAATGGCATCTATTACAATTACCAAATACTACGATGATCAACTCAAATCCTATTATCCAAAAGATTTCACACCTTGTATGGTATTACTGTACAAAACACTAACATTTAAACAACATTGGAACCAAGTGCTTCCATTTGCGTGGTCTTTTCTGGCAACTTCTGATCCACCTATTGATGGAATTTGGACAGGGTTGTTTATTTCAAACAAGCGCAAGAAGATTAAAAAGGAAAATGAGCAAATGGATGTTAGGATTAAAAAGGAAGATGGTGTTGTGGAAACCGGATCAGTTGGTAATAATTATGATAATGAAAAAAGGGATGAAGAGTTTAGTTTAGAAAGATGGACTAGAGATCTTGCCAAAACTAGCGAGTACTGGATTGACAAAGATAAGCAAACAGTGGTCATAAACATCTCAAACAAAACCAATTCGAAACTGGTTGTTATTAACGAAGAAGAAATGAAGAAACTGGAAGTGCATGAATCATTAAAAGGAGCTTACATGTATGAAGAGTTGGTTTCCAAGTTAAAGGCTTGTGTGGACTCAAACATCAAAATCAACTATGAATCTAATAACACAGATAATGATCCAACAATATCCAACAATGATAATAATCTGACAATAAAGGTTGAACAAGAAGAAAACTTGCCTTTTGAAGATGATATACCAACTGGAGGAGAATATGAGGATAGTTATACATTGTACGAAGAACAGAATAATGTGGTTGAACCCAAAACAACACCGACCCCTGATCCAATAACTGTGCACGAAAAACAAAAATGTAAACCCAGAATCAAAATTGAAAATGTCGAAAAGGAACAAAACCAACACTTTAACAATGGAGTCAATGTGAGCAAACAAACATTAAATTCTACAGTTTCAGCTGTCCATGAGAATTCTAAAAAAAGGTCGCATGGTTTGGTCGAAAATGATTTTGACGAAAACGATTATATTGATGATTATACATTTGTGAATCAAGAAATCACACAAAGCAGCACACCAAAACGGTCAGGAACAAAAAGGTTCAAACTTGACCAATGCCTAGATATTGGGACTAAAAGCGATGATGATAATAATAATAAAAACTATGACGACGATTATGATGAGTTTTGGAAAATTCCAAAACCTCCAATTCTTTCGACACCTATTGAAACCCTTTTTTCTCACTCGGATTTGCCAAAACATTTAATCAAGATAACTAAAACCTCCAACACTCAAACAAAGTTCAATAATCAACCAACAAAAAAGTCATTGAATCCCCGCTCTAGCATTTTTCCACCCATAAAACCAATACCAAAATCTAGCAAACTAAAAGCTAAAGAAGTAATCAATTCACTTGAGAAGTTTCATGGTTGGCTTGAAAAATCGTTAAAAAGGGGAAATAGTCTTAAATCGGCATATTACAACAAAGATCTTTTAAACAAAAATTGTAAGAATATTGTTTTTCATTTAGCTGAATACCCCTCTTCTTCAGTCTTGATACCAAGTTCATGTACGGATTCAAGTGATTTAAAAAACGGAGTGACGAGCCGGTGGCTCGAAAAAGATACTGAAAGTATTAAACAGACGATTGATGAACTTGATCAACAAAACAATAAAAGGAAATACACAGGACCTTATTTTTGTGTGAGTGTGTATTACCAGTCTTCTTCCATTTCAATAACAATTAGTGTATCAGCTACATCAAAAACTTCATTACATTTGATAAATGCGTTTGTGGTTTCTGGAAAAGAAAGCGACAGTCGGAACTGTTTAGACAATTGCTTGGGTGATGGAAATGATAATAACGAAAGTATGAAATATGGTTGTTTGCCTGGAGATGCAGCCATTAAACTGGCAATTGTGATGAGTTTAGCGTGCCGATCAGTGTTGGCTGGATAAAGTGAACCTGTTCATCAAATTTTCAATCATTACGAACCTTTTCTTTTATTAACGATCAAGTCGGTTCAATGCCAATTCATCAATAACTTACTTAATAATGATGTTTTAAAAGAGATATTCAGCCACACACACGCACACATCAAACGGCCATAAATAGTTTGAAAATACGCCGGCACTTTTTTTGTCCGTTTCCATTTCTTCATCTTTTCATTTTTGTTACCTTGATCAGCAATCTTTAACTCAAATACTAAATCAACTCATAATGACCGAACACAAATACGAATTCAACGTTGCCATGTCTTGTGGCGGTATGTATTATTCAACTTTTCGGCTTTCGGCTTTTTATCAAAAATAATAAAATGAAAACGATATTAAACGCTTGGTTTTTTTTTTTTTTTTTTTCAATTGAATCAATATCCCATTTCTGACAATTTCATTCCATCATATTATTCATTTTATTATTTGTTATTTGTTATATTTAGGTTGCTCTGGCGCAGTTACTCGTGTTTTGAACAAACTCGAAGGTGTCAAGCACGTCGAAACTGACCTCGATACCCAACTTGTCACCGTCACTACTACCTCAGATGTCACTCTTGATACTGTTCTTGAATCTATCAAGAAGACTGGAAAAGCCGTCAACAGTTCAAAGACTATTTCTTAATTTCCTTGTTTTTTATTTCTTAATTAATATAATAAAACAAAAACTATGGTTATATTAGAGAAATACCTTGAAGATTAAAAAAAACGAAATTGATTTTTTGGGCATATTATACATCTATAGACAAAATATCATAAATATGATAAATACATGATAGTATTATTGTTTTACTCAGTTCCAAAATCCATTTTATCGGTCCATTCTTTGAGAGGACTGAAAACGCGTTCTGTGATGCTTTCACCTTGGCCGGCAGCAACTCGTAATACCAACTCATTAAGTTCGGCACGACCAAGAATATCTACATGATCTGCAGTTTTTGCGCCGCCACGGATGTCAAAGTTATCCGGATCGTGTGCCATTTCCACAATCTTTACTTGGACGTTTCCTGGGTTAAACTTGGATCCGGCTTCTCTCCATTTATGGCACATGGCATGGGTAACGAGTGAAATGGTTCCGTCGCCTTCTCCAAACATCACAGCATTGGGATCTTCGATGGCAATAGAAACATTTAGATTTGTCAAGCTTTTGTTTTCTTCTTCTTTGTAGTAATAACTGCGCTCAGTAGGTTTGCCTACACCGTAGAAACAGTAAATCTTCATGTCGGGCGCATTGGGTAACGCTGATTCCAAGGGGTTTGTCCATTTCACTGGATCTTTTTCATTTCTTTCAACTTCTTCTCGAGTTTGTGCAAGACCATACGAATACGATTCTTTAATCTTTCTAGCAAAGTTTTGGTCTGATTGAGACATTAAATAATCAATGGCGCCAGCAACTGTAAGATTATTACTAGATAGCTCTGATTTTGGATGCTTGAATCTAATGAAATTTCCAAACGTGTCAGTTTGGTTAGAATAATCATCAGGTGCACCATTAAGATCGCCCCAAATTGTCTTTCCACCTTTAGGAAGCATACTAGCTACACCACCAAAAGATCTTAAAAGATCAGCACGTTCGCGTCGAGAAAAGAACTTTTCTAAACCATAAACGGCCATGGCGTTCAATTGAACAGTATCCTTCATTTCACCAGACAATAAAGCGACAATGGCTTTGGGAGTTCCTAGTGTTGATCCCGAAATATCAACAATTGCTTCAATATGATCATTAACCCAAGTAGGACCCCCGTTTCCGTAGCCTTCACCCATAGCTTCTACCCATTTCAAAAAGTAAAAAATGACTTGGGAACCCATTGAATGGCTCATAAACACGGTTTTTTTGCCAGAGGCGTCGAAAAGATCTTCAACTGTCATCTTCAATTTACTGAAATAGCGGTCTCGTATTTCCAAATTCTGATAAGCCAAACGCCAATCATACGAAGCGACCATCATGTTTCCAGAATCGTACCCAATTGCAGCAAGATTTTCCAAGATACGGCCCCAGATCCAATAGCCGGTGACAAAAAAGTCAGCCGAGTCCAGGCCTTGAGCAGCACGAATTTTAAAATGAGGAGGATCTAAGCCGGTTTCGTCATCAAGCATGAGATTTTTGAGCCAGCAAGATTTATCAAGAAGCATTGTTCTGAGCATGTGCCACGAGCCCCAGAGTCTTTTTCTAAAATAAGGTTTTGTAGGACATTCTGGGGTTCCATCTAAAGACCACGATTCCAAACCGGTCGAAATGACGCCAGGGACCATAACGACGGGATGTAAAGGTTTTAAATTTTCCTTTTGTTTGAGTTGCATACCGATTTTAAAAGGTTCAGACAAGTCGCCATGTTTTTTTTCCAAATCACTAGCTTCCCTGACAATTCCGATTGGCAGTTTACCTTTGAAATCATCAATCATGTCACTGAGCGACAGATCTTGCAAAATGTCCAAAGAAAGCCCGATATCTTGAGAATTTGCAGTGAAATAACCCGCAAAGGCCAAACCAATCAGCGCACCAAGCAAGAAAATGAATTTTCTGGTTTTCCAAAAATACAAAAGCCGGCCGAAGAAACCTTGTTCTGAACCGTTTTTGGATTTGGACACGGAATGCTTTCTGAACCGACGTCTATGGCTAACATTGTGATTACTGTTGCTGTTGTTGGTGGCATGGGTATTTGTTTTATGAGAGTTTTTGGGTTCCAAATGTTTTCTTTCTTCCTCAGCACGAGCAGCCATTTCGTCTAAAAAGGTATCTTCATTGTCTTCTTTTTCTTTTCTGGTTTGGTCTTTGGTTGATGATGATGTTGTTGACGAATTCTTGCGACGACGCGTGGAATTAGAGCCGGATGAAGTACCTGAACTTTTACCCGCAGCCGACGCGTTTGAAGCCTTTTTGGCTGATTTGGTGACGATTGGCATCTTGGCCTTTTTGATTTAATTTTTAAACAATGTTTTTTTTTTCCTTTTCCGAAAACCGATTGATAAGAATGATAAATTAATGAATATCTAAATAGAAAAATTAACAGGAATGAAATAGAAATAAAATAAAACGATAGGAAAACAAGTTCAAGAATGGAATTGAAAAATGGCTAAAATTACCCGGTTTTCAACTCTTGATTTGAAATCTGAGTGTTTCGCCGATCCAAAAAAAAGCATTTAAAAACGATTTACAAATATACATTTCGTAAATAAAAATCAATTGCTCAATCGAAAAGAATCGAATTTTCATTAGAAACTGTATAAAAAGTAATCCTTTATTATAATTCGATTGTATGTTTGTTCTGTCGAAATATCCTACGCCATAATGATAATAATAAAACGGTTTTCATGTTCCATATCAAGCAATCAAGTCTCCAAAATTCAGCCGCCTATAGCGTTTCCAATATTCGACTCATTTGATACTTGATCCTTTTATATTCTCAATTGACTGATCATGTCTTGATGTTAAATCTACATGTTAATGAGACATGTTATGTGTGTTGCATTTTATAAGTTTCAGACGTTTCCGTTATCTGTCAGCCTTGCGTTGCAACAAAGCTATTGATCCATTTCTTTTCATTATTAACAAATAATTGTAAAAAAAAAAAAATTAGGAAATTACGAAAACCCATCATCATTATCATACAGCAACTCGTCGTCGTTGTTTTGATTCCATCGTCTTGCGTTTTCTTCGTGTTTCCGTTTTGCAGGAACTGAAGCTTGTTGTACCTCTTTCGAACTCTTTCTTGAGTCATATCCCATGTATCGACTATCTGTATGTTTCCCGTTGTCAACAATGGTACTGCTGATATTCTCAGTTCTTGGTAATCTAGTTAATTTATTAACAGTCTGACCATTTGATCTTGTTGTTCGTCGTGTTGGCATCACAATTGTGTCAGCTGCAAGTGCTGTAGTGTTGGTATGTTTTGTTCTTGTTCTTGTAGGTTTATGGGTCGTATGTCGTACATCAATGATATCATCTTCCGACACTTGCTCGTTTTTGACCACTTGTGATTCGATAATATCATCATCCGAAGAAATATAAATGGATTCTTGTTTGGATCTACCTGGACCTCGAATAGTGGTATTCCTGGTTGGTACTTTTGTTGTTGGTTTGGATCTTGATTTGTTTATTCTAGATTCCACTTGGTTTTGATCATAATCATTTAAAATATCCTCATCCATTAAATTATCATTTTGCGTTTTTGCTGGCCTTCCTCTACCTCTTGTTTTAACACTTTTTGTAATTGCTGGTTTTCTGCCTCTAGTTTCTTTAATTGGTTCCACAAACAAACTTTCATCTTCATCTTGACAATTTTCTTCAACCTCTTCATCTGAATACAAAGTCCCACCTGAATTTGAACTTGTCACTTTTTCTTTCCTTGTCTTAGATTGTACGGTATTATTTTTAGTTGACGATTGTTTGACTTTAGAAAGTTCAATTGATATATTGTCTTCATCAAGATTATCGATTTTCATCAAATTATCCATTTGGATTTCTAATGAATTGTCAACAAAAGTTTTCAATGCATCACGATCATCTTTTTCCACAAAATCTTTAACAGCGTCACCTAATCCAGTTTCTGGCAAAATCTGAAGTCCATTGTTTTTTTCAAGAAATGATTCAACCAGCAACTGGATTTTGACATTATCAAGTCTATCTGCTTGGATATCTGGTTTTGAATATTCTTTGGTATTTTTGTTTTTTGTAGACGTTGTCATTACCCGCTTTCTGTGAAATGTCACTACATCATTAACATTAGCAACCCTTTGGATAAACTTGTTTGAAAACCGTCGTGGGTTTTCCATCTCATATCCTCCAGAATAATCAACTTTAAGTCGAACGAGTGGTAATGGTGGAACAATCCGTTCATCTTCATTTCCCGGTCTTTGTCTCCATTCTTGAATAGCCTTTTCAATCATTTCGTCCACTTTATATGTAAGCCATTCTGTGATTGCTGGCCTTTCTGAAGCGCCAGTGGTAAAATCAGTATCCTCTTGTAAACTGACTGAATCAATGACAAAAGGCCGAACTGTCATAAGTCTGACTTTTTCCAAGCTGTACTGCTTGCCTTTAATTGATAATATGAAAACATGTTTGGGAATAGCTTCGCCTTCTATTAAACTTGTAGCCACTGAACTTCCTGGTTGCAAAACATAGAACCCAGTTTGTGGATTTTTGATGGGTTCCGCAATACAATCGTGTTCATGGCCCCATACCACAAAATCCAAAAAGTCTGGCAAAAAGCTTTCAGGAAGGTAATTTGTAGATGTATGTGCGACGTGGTTTTGATGAACTGCGAGCAAATTAAAACAATTATCTTCACCAGCATTTGGTTTCACGAAATTTACATTTCCACTTTGAAAAGTTCGAAACATTCGTTCATCTCGGACATTGGCAAGTCCATAAAGTGCTAATGTTGTTTTACCTTTTCGTAACATGATGGGACGGACAACAATTTTGTCGTTTTCTTGGACACGGCCAAAATGGTTAACTAACCCTGCTGCAGCTAGGATATCCATAGGTGCTAATAAAGAGTTCTAAATGATGTTAATGATATTGATATTGAATTAAAACCAATTCACACTTACACCAACAGCATCGTCATGATTTCCGCTAATTGCAAAAAGAGGAATAGCAACATTGATATTAGGATCGTTACAGTTTAAATGGTTAATTTCAGGTTCAAAGCCAAGATCGACATCACCACAAGTTTCTAATTGACAAGCTTTGTCACCGTAACAAGTTTCTCTAATTGAAGTCACGACTTCAAACATTGACCGACGAGAAGGTCTGTTAACATGAAACAAATCACCAGATTGAAGAATCATATCAACCTGTAAATATCGATATTTATTAATAATTGATAAATTAAAATTAAAAGAATAATAAACTCACATCATGATCTTTTGCTATATTCATGATTTCTCTGAATGTTATAGCAGCATCATTTCCTCGAATTGGATCCTTTTCAGCATATCCAACATGGTTATCAGTGGTTAACAAGATTCGAATTGTATTGTCGTCACCATTAGTTTCATAAGTTTCATTATTGTTATCGTCATCTTCATCTAAATAATAATGAAAGCAACAACCAAGTTAATAAATTGTAAATTGTTTTCGATAACAGATCACTTACCATAATACAGATGGTCTTCGTATATCTGGCTCATGATTGATGTTTATTGATACTGAAATCATGATTTGGTTTGAAATGTCAGAAATAAACAAAAAAAACACAAAATGTTTTTGCTTTACCCGGCTGTGGCAACACTGTGTGGCTGGCACACCAAAACCTGACGTTGTTTTTGAAATTTACATTTGTTGATCTGAATTGCAATTAGTTGTATACCTTTGGTTATAAACAAAAATAAATAAAAATAAGATTTGTTTAATTGGCTTTTGGGCCACGACGAGTCCGGCTCCTTTTACTTCCATACGATGCTCGTTCTGTTGCTTTATTTTCATTTCCATTCTCTGCGTTATTTCTTCTGGATACTGGAATATTGCAAGGTGTAACAAGATATCTGGTTGCAAACATATCAAACTCGTCGTCCATAAACGAAGAACTCGGTTTGGCTGGTGTTTTAATTTCTTCAACTTCTGAATTAGACACTGTTTGGATATTGGATGCATTACTGGAAAATGATTCAGAATTGGTATTCGCAGATGTAAACTTTTGTTTGTTGGATGCAAGTTGTCCTGGCTTTATAAATTCAACAGTTCCGCGGCGTGAAAATGCTCTTCTGGTTGGATATATGTTTTCTTTTCCCATAGTTGTATTGTTATCATGAGAACTAGACTTTGATTTGGCTTTAGGTGTTGACGTACTCATATGAAAGCTTTCTCTCAACATTTTCTAAAATAACAATGTTAGTTTTTTTATTCAATCGTTAATACTCAAATCATTGTCTTACTTCATAATCAATTTCTTGCATTTTGTGTTCCAATTCTGTAATTTCCTTGTTTTTTTGAACAATTTCAATATGCTTTTCCTTCAAAACCGAGTCTTTGGCTGCAAGTGCTGAATCTCTGTCCGAAAGATACATTTTAAGTGTTTCTATTTCAGTTTTGAAAACAGATGCTTTACTAATTCGTATATCCTTTTCTCTAAGTTCGTGTTCCTAAAAATTGTTAATTCGTATTACTTTATCAAAAAAAATAAAGAATTAAATGAGATAATTACCATTTGCTTGATTTGAATATTAAAACTTTCTTCAATTCTTTTTAAAGATTCAATTTCATCAGAAAGCTCACTATTTCTAGCTGTTGAAGATTTCGCAAGATTGTTTTTTTCCATTTCAAATTCAATCAACAATTTCTTTTCACGCAATTGAAATAGTTTGGTTTGGTCATCCTAAAAAGTTATTTGTTGTCAATGATGTTAATAAACAATAATAATTAAAATAGTTCATCAAAATAAATCATACCTTCTTTTTGCTTTCTTTCAACTCTTTAAATTCGTTTTCTAATATTCCAATTTTTTCTTTCTTCGTTTCCAATTCCGTCTATTATCATGTTAGTTTATTCTAATCAATAATCATTGTTGTTGTTTTTTCTTACCATATTTTGTTTGTTTTTAATTTGCAACTCTTCAATCACTTTCTCAATTTTTTCCTTTTCTTCAATGCTGGATTTCAACATATCAACAGCCGATTCCACTTTTTGACCAGCTTTGTTCAACTTTTCCAACAATTCTGTTTTTTCTTGTGATCTTTTTTCTTCATTAATGGTTGCTATTTCGGCAGTGATTGTTTTCATTTGGTTGTTCAACAATGCTGCAAGTTCAGTTTGCATTGGTTGGAAATCAATTTTGGGTTCATGAGCAACTTTTTCCAACAGTTGAGTTATTTCTGTTGTAAAGTTTTTGATGCTGTCGGAAACAGAGTCATTGAGGTCGTCTAGTTTTGTTATCATAGATTCATTGGTTTTTGTATATGAATCAATCAATTCTCTAATTGTTTGTTAGTTTTGAAAAATAGAAGTATGATTCATAAAGTTTTTAATAAGGAATACTTGACATTGTTGATAGATTTGTCATGAACATCGAAATAAGCTTTTTGATTCTTTTCTGATTCGTTTAATGATCTAATAATTATAATGTTAGTTGTTGTTATGAAAAAAGGTACAATTATAATCTTACATCAAAATTGGCTCAATATATTTTTGAACTGCATTTTCCAGTGAAGAATTTGCTGAATCGATTTTGTCAAATAATTTGTCTTTGTATGTCGTCAATTCTTTTTTGAGTTGTTCTACTAACTCTTTTTCGCCAGACAGTTGAATCTTCAATAATTGTTGTTCAGTATCATCTTCTTGGACTATGAAATAATGTCAAAATATGTATTGAAAATAAAAAATAATTGTTCTTACCTTGTTCTTGTGTAGCTTTGATTTCACTCAACTTGTTTACAATATTGTGTCTTTGAATTTGCAAAGATTTAAAACTAGAACTTATTTTTTCAATAGAATCATCAATTAAACAACCCGAAGTTTGAGTATTGTGTATTTTTTCTTTCAAAGCTTTGTTTTCTTTCATTTCCTTGACTTCCTCTTGGATTTCTTCTTGAACTTGCACCAATATTTCAATCCTTTTTTTAAGTGAGTTGGTTGCACTCAGCGACTTTTCCAAATGAGAAATTGCTTTAGAATGTTTGGCAAACAATGATTGATACTCAGATTGAACGGTATTTTTTTCTTGTTGAAGCTTGCTGATAGATACAAGCAATGGTTCAAGAAACTTGTCAGATCCTGGTTGTGTTATTCTTGGACTGACACCAAAAGAATTGTGTTTGGATTTAGAAATGGAAAACTTGTTTTGCATTTTTACAATGTCAGAACGGCTGTCAAATGGCTTTTGCTTTTGAACCTGAAGAACAACCATGTCATCATCTTCAGAACTTTTTGTTGGATCTTGTTCTGTGGCTGAAGAAATGTATGGTGCCATTTTAGTAGAATCAAAATATCTAGATGAAACTGGAGTGGTTATGAGTGAAGATTGTTTAGAAGTAGAAGACTTACTACTACTAGTATTTATGTTTTTTTCACAATCATCACTACGGCCGTTTCTTGGAGTTATCTTTTGAGCCTGGTTGGTGTAATGATTATGAATTGCAGATTTAGCAACATTTTTTTGGCTTTTGTTTTTCAACTCCTCAACTCGTGGATGGTTTGGCTGGTTGCTACTTGACTCAAGCACAGACTGGTTGATAAAAAACTCTTGTAATTCATCTGAAATTTGGATAGAGTTATTTGTTTTATGGCTCATTGAATTTGGTTTTAAAGAAAAAGGAGAACGAGTAGAGTTGGGAGAAATGGTATGATCGAGCAAATGCATGTCATGATATTGCTTTGGTTTGAACCGTGGTTGTTCATTCATTCTCTGTGTTTTTTTCAAAGAATATGCATCAAAACTTTTATCATGAAAAGCAGAAACAGAGTTAGATGAATCTGGACGAGAAGACAAATCATAAGACCTATCAGTTTTGTTGGAAGGAAGTAACGAAAACTCATTCATTTTATTATCAGAAACTCTATCTCTTGATGAATAGTTGTTTGATTCACTATTCTCGGTCAATCTTTGAGAACGACTATTTGGATTGTTCATTGCTGGCTATTCCGAGAAACCACTTTTTCAATGAGTATTGAAAGAATGAAAAGTACGGTGGCAAAAACAAAAACGAATATTTTTGTAGTTTGTTTTGGAGTAGCTGATAACTACCCAGAATATATTCCATTGCTTGTAACTAGAGAAAACTAGTGTAACAGCTTGGTTTTGGTGGCTATTGTGTTTTTATGATGCAATTGTTCAACCAGGCTTTGTCGTTGACTATGAATGGTAGAGGCCGGTATCGATTCAAAATCAATTGCTTTTTATTTAAAAGCCAAACTAATTCAATTAATCAACAATTTCTCAAACCAAACTCGCAATCCAAGTTTTTTTGTTTGTTCCATCGCAGAAACCAGCATGAAATAGGTGTTTCGTTGTCTGCTTACATATCAACCACGTGGAAAATACATAGAAACAGCTGTGATGTGATCATTACAAATGCATTTCAAAACCTTTTGTTCCAATCATCGCCAACCTTCAAAAACACTCGGTTCCGATTCGATTCTGGTTCTTTTTTTCTTGTTGTTTTGGTTGAGATTTTCCAATTGTTGACACTATTTGTTGCTTGTTCAGTGGTTGGCCAACTCCAGCCGCGGCCATTTTCTCATCCCTACCCTGAAAATTCTCACCACTCGCCTAACTGTATCACCAAGCGTGTGGTTGATCTGATTTGTAAAGACCGTTTTGACCATATTTTGTGATCAGATCTGTGTCAAATCTCTATATTCACATCATTTCAATCACAGAGTTTCTTTTTTTGTTTTGTTTTTGACTTTATCTTT
>JAJLVH010000017.1:0-15181 GCA_030570155.1 Magnusiomyces magnusii
TGTTGAGCTTGATAACTTGGCTGCTGAAACTGCTGCCTACATGACTACCCTTCATCCTGAATACGCTATTCTCGCGGCTCGTATTGCTGTTTCTAATTTGCACAAACAAACTGAAAAACAGTTTTCTACTGTTGTTGAAAACTTGTATCGTTATGTTAATCCTAAAAATGGAAAGCTTTCTCCTATGATTTCTGATGAAGTTTATAAAGTGGTTATGGCTCACAAAGATGATCTCAACTCTGCTATTGTTTATGATCGCGACTTTTCTTATAACTACTTTGGTTTCAAAACTCTTGAACGTTCTTATCTTTTGAGAATTGATGGAAAGGTTGCTGAGCGTCCTCAACATATGATTATGAGAGTTGCTGTTGGTATCCACGGTGACAATATTGAAAAAATTCTTGAAACTTACAACTACATGTCCCTCAAATACTTTACACATGCTTCGCCTACCCTTTACAACTCGGGAACCCCTAGACCTCAAATGTCTTCATGTTTTTTGGTCAACATGACAGATGATTCTATTGAAGGTATTTATGACACCCTCAAGACTTGTGCTTTGATTTCCAAATCCGCTGGCGGTATTGGTCTCAGTATTCATAACATTCGTGCTACTGGCTCTTACATTGCAGGAACAAATGGTACCAGCAACGGTATTGTTCCTATGCTTCGTGTCTACAACAACACGGCAAGATACGTTGACCAGGGTGGTAACAAGAGGCCTGGTGCTTTTGCTATTTATTTGGAACCCTGGCACGATGACATTTTTGACTTTTTGGACCTCAGAAAAAATCACGGCAAGGAAGAAGTTCGAGCTCGTGATTTGTTTTATGCTCTCTGGATTTCTGACTTGTTTATGAAGCGTGTAGAAGCCAATGAAGACTGGACTTTGATGTGTCCTAACGAGTGCCCTGGTTTGGACGATGTTTGGGGTGATGAGTTTGAAGCTTTGTATACCCAGTATGAAAAGGAAGGCCGTGGCCGCAGAACTGTCAAGGCACAAAAGCTTTGGCTTGCCATTCTTGATGCTCAAATTGAAACTGGTGGTCCATTTATGCTTTATAAGGATTCTTGCAACAAAAAGTCTAATCAGCAGAACTTGGGTACTATTAAATCTTCCAACTTGTGTTGTGAAATTGTTGAGTACTCATCTCCTGACGAGGTTGCTGTTTGTAATCTTGCTTCAATTTCGCTTCCTAGTTATGTTTGTCATGACGAAGATGGTTCTTGGTATGACTTTAAAAAACTTCACGAGGTTGCCAAAGTTATTACAAAGAATTTGAATGCCATTATTGACAGAAACTTTTATCCTGTCGAAGAAGCCAAAAGATCAAACTTTAGACATAGACCTATTGCTGTTGGCGTCCAAGGTCTTGCTGATGCTTTTATGTCACTTCGTCTTCCTTTTGATTCTCCTGAAGCTAAGCAGCTCAATGTACAAATTTTTGAAACCATTTATCATGCTGCTGTTGAAGCTTCTATTGAGCTTGCCAAAACCCAAGGCACTTATGAGTCTTATGAAGGCTCTCCAGCATCTAAAGGTCTTTTACAATATGATCTTTGGGATGTTACACCTACTGATCTTTGGGATTGGACTGGACTTAAAGCTGATATGAAGAAGTACGGTCTTAGAAACTCTTTACTTGTTGCACCCATGCCAACTGCTTCTACTTCCCAGATTTTGGGTAACAATGAATGTTTTGAGCCTTATACCTCAAATATTTACTCTCGTCGTGTCTTGGCTGGTGAATTTCAAATTGTCAATCAATGGTTGCTTCGCGATCTTGTTGATATGGGCCTTTGGAATGAAACTATGAAGAATCGAATTATTGCAGACAATGGATCTATTCAAAACATTCCCAATATTCCTGACGATATCAAAGCTCTTTACAAGACTGTTTGGGAACTTTCTCAAAAGACCATTATTGACATGGCTGCTGCACGATCACCGTTTATTGACCAATCCCAATCACTCAACATTCACATCCAGTCCCCTACTATGGGTAAACTGACGTCTATGCACTTTTACGGTTGGAAAAAGGGTCTTAAAACTGGTATGTATTACTTGAGAACTATGGCTGCGTCGGCGGCCATTCAGTTTACAGTTGATCAAGAGTCGCTTAAAACGGAAATGGAACAGGCTGCCAAACAGTTGGATCGCAAACCGTATAAGCCAGTAGTTAGTCTTGGTCAAATTCCATCGCATGCTAGTTCGTCTACATATTTGGATCAAGTGACTTCCAAATTGGAAAACAGTCATCTTTCGGCGCCTTCTCCTACTTCATTTTCTGTCAGCACGACTGTAACTTCTGAATCGTCTATAACAAAAGAAGAGAAGGTTGAAAAAAGAGAAAAAAAGGATTTGGATACCGGTAAGCCAATGACTGAAAGTGAAGTTGATATTTATAATAGTAAAGTTCTTGCGTGCAGTATCAAAAATCCTGAAGCTTGTGAAATGTGTTCTGGTTAAAATATTTTTTAAAATACATTTACATAAAGGTCTATTATCTATAGATGCAAAAAGGTTACAAAATAAATAAATCAAAAAAAAAAAAAACTTAAATAGTTCTAGAAGACGCCATCATTTGTGCAGAATGATTATGATTGAGTTCCTGCTCAAGATATATTCGATACACGTTTTGATAAATAAAACCATATTGTGCCACTCTTTGCACCATTTCGACACGTTGTTTACGAAGCATGTTGACAAGCACGAAAATGGGATCATAAGCTGGCGAGTCTGGAGACAAGAATGGATGAAATGTTTGAGAATCCATATTATCAAAAGGATAAACGACGTGAGAACCTACAAGAGATTGTTGTTGTTGTGAAGTATGATGAGCAGAGACTGAAGAGTTGGTATTGTTGATTCTAGGATTAAGCCAATGATAATTTAATTGTTGAAACAAAGAAAGACTGGTCCATTTGGTTAGCATGTAATCTAGAGCAAGATAAGTTCCAGTACGTCCAACACCGGCCGAGCAGTGAACAATAAGTGGAGCAGTGCCTGAAGACACGTTTGAGTCAAATTGGTTCATTTGTTTGTTGACAAGCAGGACCAAGTTTTCAATCTTGACGCCGTCCACCGGACAACTGAAATCGACCCAGGAATCGACATGAATATGGTGAACAACAATGGAAGGCTCGTTTGGCGATTCGATCGTGAACCGTGAATATACATGGGGATAAAAGTTAGGATCGGTGTTTGAGGCGTCTGAAGTATTGACCTTGACTTGCTGGCAGACGATTTTGCGGTAAGAACGGGGGGTTTGGTTAGTTGACCGGGGTAGTTTTGAAGTTTGTTGAAGATCGTCATCATCGTCGTCGCTACCGGATTCGTAGCTGGATATGTCAGAAGGTAAGTTGAGTACATCGCCTTGTCTCATTGGCCAATATGGAGCACAGGTTTGACGGCCATGTTCGTATATTGGAGTCAACATGAGAATCACAGCCTGTTTGGGCAATGGATTTGTACAACTATCGTCACTAGCAGGAGTGCATATACCATGAACCATATTCCAAAAGTCATCGACGGTATGAGGTAACGGGCCTTGGGTTGCAATATATTCTTTAGTTCCTGTTGATTCGTATGGACCCAAATCGAGTTTTATATGTGACGCATTGATATAGTCGGTGGTGGTATTAGCAGACTTAATTGAGGTTGGTGAAAGATTGACTCGATTGTGATCATAAGGCAAAATGTTCTAAACATGTAGAGTTAGAATCAATGTTAGTGGATTAGAACCGACTTTCATACCATGTACCGATTGAGTCTGTTGTTTTTAGAGGCGTTTGAAAACGTAAACTTGGAGTTGTCGATGCGAACGTTTTGGTATTGGCTGATGGCGTTAAGCTTAGCTTTCAAGTCTAAACAAAAGAGTGTTAGCGTCGTTTTTTTGTTTGCCTCAAATACAAGCAAATAGAAAACTTACCTCTATTCTCGTAGCTCAGAAATCGCGGCAATGCCATTGTTTTTTTAGTGTCGAATCGATGATTTTGGTGGTTTTTCGGTTTCGAGATTGTTTGTGTTTTGGTTTTTTAGGTGTGGCATCAAACAAAAAAAACTCGATTTTTGCTGATTGAAAAAAATGTGTGGTCGCGTGTGTGACTTTTAATCTGATTAAAGGACTGGGATATACACGTGTGATCAAACTTACTTTTAGATCTAGAGTCTCTTACAATACAAATTTCAATTTTTCTTTTTTTTTTCATTCTTATTCTTCACTTTTGTTTATTTTTATTCTTTTTTCTTTTTTTTTTTAACCATTTGAAATGTCTGCTCAATCAGAACCTCCTAATCCTCGAATCCAAAAAGCATCGACTTTTGCCGGTGCTCAGACTCCCAATTCTAATGTTCCTTTCAGTTTCAGCAGAACTGGCGGTGCATCTCAAGGATTGGCCACTGCATCTGAATTGAATACATCCGACGCCATTCGTAGCTATCAAGCATCTCAACGTCCTGTTCTCAATCCTTCTTCATCAAAGCGTTCCTTTTCTCTGTCTCGAATGACATCTTTATTGCATCACAAATCTTCGTCCAACAATGAAGACGGTAAAACTACAACTATTGGTCACGGTTTTCTTAGTCGACGTAAAAGCTCTGCTTCGACAAGTGTTGCTGCCTCTAATCGTAACGCTTTGGCTCAAAACTCTCCTGCCGCAATTGCTCGCAATCAAGCCGTCCAGCATTCACATCCACCACCACCTGCCAATAGCGCCGCACCCCCATATCCTAATAAAAACGGCACCGCGCATGCACCACCGACGTCATCGTCTTCCAAAGTCGGCAAAGGAAATGAAAAAGAAGACCCCACAAACTACCTGCCAAACTCGCTCCACGTCCAAAACTGGTCGCTGTCAAACTACTACAACTCTCGCTCGGCCATTGGCGGCAAAAAGACTTTGGGCGACGGCGCAACTTCTACCGTCATACTAGTCACCTCGAAAGATAAAGCTAAAAAATCATTTGCATGCAAGGTTTTTAAGAAATGTCCCAAGGATGAACGCATTGATGCGTGGTACACTCGAATTGCTAGCGAGTATCAAATCATGTTTTCTTTGAATCACGAAAACGTTGCTCATGCTTATAACCTTCTTTTGGACTCACAAGGAGCTTGGGCGTTGGTCACTGATTATTGCGATCTTGGTGATGTCTTTTCACTCACAAAGGATTACAAGGCTACTAATCGCAAGATGGGCAAAGATACACGAAACTGTACGTTTAAGCAGATTCTTCGTGGTGTTCATTATATTCATGCCATGGGCATTTCTCATCGTGATATCAAACCTGAAAACATCATGATCACTAGTCAAGGCGAAATCAAGATTTCCGACTTTGGCGAGTCCTACGTCATGTTTGATCCCCGCAGCGATAAATGGAACAATGAAATTGGTGACTACCCAATTAAGCTCGCACATGACATGGTTGGTTCCACGCCTTACATGGCGCCTGAACTTTTTATTTGCGAAAAGGCTAAAAAGAGTGGCAGGCCTCTTTCTGAATACGAGTACGATCCTCGTTTGGTGGATGTATGGGCTTGTGCAATCACTTTTATCAATATTGTTACTGGCGGCGGATTTTTTGGAAAGGCTGTTTTGACTGAAGATCAAGGATATGATTTTTTCACCAAAGAGTTGCAACGGTTTTGGATTCATGAACTGGACTCGGTGTATCTTATGTTGACTGAAAAGGGCGCAGAGATTCTTCGCGAGCATGGGCAGCCATTAGAGTCTTTGCCGATAAACAAAATGGTTAACGCTGGAGGTAGTAGTGGTCTTATTGCGGAAGGTGGTGTTGGACAGTTTGCACAATCCAACTGTACTGATGCACAATTGCTTGATTTGGATCGTGCTGCTAATGTTGCTTTAGAAGCTGGTGTGTTTAGCATGGAACAATTGGTTAGTTTAGAAGAACATGTTGATACGCTTGACATGTCTGTTAAAATACTGAATGACCGATTATATGTTGAAGAAAAGGAACAGGAAAAGCAACGCGAAAAGAAGATTGAAGAACAGAAACAAGCTCAGGAAGCTGTGAAAGAGATGCGACGTACTGAATCCAATTCAAAGGCTCCTTCTCCTGAAATGACACCTGTGTCTACCAACTCTAGCACCACATCCAAAACAGTATCTTCTACACAACCTTCGCCTATTCCTTCAACTCATGATATGATTGGTAAACGTACAGTCAGTGCAGATGGTACTACTTCACGACGTCTTCGAGTGCCTCAATTCACCCAAAGTTATTATCATAATCTTCGCAGTGAAGATATGCCATTTTTTTTCTTTAATGAACTGGGCGATGCTCTTAAACGCATGATGGCCATGATGTTACATCCCGACCCAATGCTTCGAGCCCAACTGCGTGACATTTTGTGTCTTTCGGTCGTTAAGCGTATTAATACGTGTGTTGCGCCTGATGCGTTTGATGTTAAGATTGCTGATCAGTATTCTGAATGGTGCAGCCATGTGGCACATGAGAACCATTGCAATGTTTTGAAGGAATCATGTGCCCCAGCTGCCGTTGTTATAATTCCTCAAGATGGAAATGTGGATGCAATTAATACCCAGATGGAATTGCTTGCTACAGATGATTTGCCAATGCCAGTTCAAATACGTGAATCTCATGTAAATAACAATGCGACGGCTACAGCCACGTTACGACGGAACCAAACTGCAGAAGATTTGGTTAAATTGCAACGAGCAGAATCTACGACCCAGTTTGTCAAGTCTAAGCATACACATCTTCCTCCTCAAAAGCCTCCAAAAACGTTTGGGCTTGGTGAGTTTAAAAATGCGCCAAATGAGTATTATTAATTTAATTTTAATTTATTTTATTATTATTAATTTTAAAAAAAACCTAAACCTTTTTCAATTTCGAAACCATAAAATATAAATAAATAATGAACCTCGCAATTTGGTCTTTAGTCAACATTGTGATTCCTTGACTAAAAAATCCTTTTAAAATCTGTGCTCTTGCACCTTGATACAAATGGCCGACCCCGTTTGTTTTAACAATTTCCGTAAACGTAGCAAGCATTGATTTTCCTTTTTTATTTTTTTTATTTTCACCTTTAACTTGCATTTGAGATTTGACCAAAATAAGCGGATAAGTAATCAAACTGGCCACCGTTTTGGCAATAGCACTGAACAGAAAAAGTTGCAATTTGGTCGGGTTTTCTCGACGACGAGCTCGGTCTGTTTTACGAGCAGCAGGAGTGTCGCCTTTTCCGCCACGAATGAAGAGCACTTTGGTTGTTTGGAAAAAGTAGTGTGTCAAGCTGGGGTTGACGCTCAATAGTATGGTAGCACCAAAACCGGTCCAGAAACCTAGGATTCCATCATCAGAGTAGATTTCTTTGGCGACTGTGAAAGCGCTGGCTTTAGTGTGGTTTTGTTTATGATTTTTGTTAAATTTTATATAATTTGAAATGGAATTGTTGATGGGAATAGTACCGCCAACTCTGATCATGGCAGTATTTGGTTTTTTGGGACCAGAGTAAGTACGAGATAAATCCATATCTTTACCAAAAGTTTCAACACGTTCTGGATGCTGCGATTGAGCCACAAGAGCCGCAGTTTGTTGTCTTGTCACAATGTTGTTAAGAGGGGCAGTAAAGAACTTGCAAAAGATTCCAGCCATGGAGCCAATCAGCAACTCTTCAGCAATTCCTAAAGTAGACGGAGGTCTTCCAGACGCTTTGTTTCGAGCTACGTGGTTTAGGCGAGCATTACGAAGAATGTCGTAGGCGTAGAAATAGAAAAAGGCAGACAGCATTGTGGATAACGTATCTTGGACTGCACCATCGTAAAAAGCAAGCAAACCTTCTTCGTTATAGATCCGAACAGCAGCATCTACAATTCCACGATACAAAAGTGAATCGTTGAGTGCCAAGTTTTCTTTTTCAAAATCTTTTTCAAGCTGTTGCTGATGAAGGTTGGTTTGTCTTGCTTCTTGCGCCTTTAGCAGCTTTTCTTGGACTTGTAAACGGGTCGTGACCAAGTCCAAAGGAAAGACGATCAAGTTCGCAGCTGCACCGCCCAACGCCCCAGAAAACGCGTTTGCCCAGGCCGGGATGTCGCTGGGCTGGATGCGAGGTTTGTTTGCCACGGGCTTAGAATCAGCGCCTGTTGGCGAGTTTTGGTGGTCTTTGGTTTCAAGGTTTTTCATGTTTGGGGGAGGATTCCAAGCTATGAAAATGCGGGGAAATCGAGGAATTGTGAATGAAAAGTTAAAAAAAAACAAAAAAACAAAAAAAAAACAATTCACTGGCTATTCAACACAATTGAATGCTATTAAACACAATTAAGCACAATTGAATACTATTCAACACAACCAAACAATCAAACACAATCTAATAGAAAAGAGGTTTTGACGCTTTTGCGCGACATGAAAAACCAACTTTAAAGCCGCGCTTGACACGAAATTGCTGAGCCGCATGATAATCACGCCGTGTCCACATGATGCATATGCTTACATAATCGACCTAATCAATATCGCCCGAAACAGGCAAAACGGCTTATCGCCAAAAGGGCCACTACCGGTGACATGACATGGTGTGCAACAAGCGCCCCAGCGTTGTGGTTTTTTTTTTTTTTCCTTCCGGCGCTTTTTTCTTGCACCTTTTGGATTGTTTGCCCTTTGCCCACAACAACCGCTTTTTTTTGTTTTTTTTGCATTTTCCACTTGTTTTGAACTAGAAAAAGACAGAAACCTCCATAAACCAATAGATTCTATACAGTCGAGCGCATTCTTACATCATGAGTAGATCAGGAACCCCGTTAGCAAGTGCTGCTGTTCTTATGAAACAGTATAAAGAACTCACTGACCCCAAAACCGGCGTGCCCTCTTTCCACATCACTCTCAAAAACGACGACATTTATCAATGGTAAGCATCTATTCTATGGCTTTTTCATACACTAATCCAATCTACACATTCTGTTGACTTGTTGCTAACGTTTCTTTTTTGTGCTTTGTTTGAAGGAATGTTGGCGTCATGGTTCTTGCCGACGACTCTCCCTACAATGGGGGCTATTTCAAGGTATGCATTGATTTTCGATATTCGCCCCGTACATGCCGTCACTTTATGTCTGTGTTTCAAACTGCCTCACTAACTTTGTCTCTGTTGTCTAGGCAATTATGAATTTCCCCGAAGATTACCCTTACAGTCCGCCCCAATTTCGATTCACACCTTCTATTTTCCATCCAAATGTCTACAAAGATGGCAGATTATGCATTTCCATTCTCCATCGAAGTGGCGATACCACCAGCGGCGAACCCGACGGTGAAACTTGGAGTCCTGTCCAAACAGTTGAGTCTGTTTTAATCAGTATCATATCTCTTCTTTCCGACCCAAACCTCAGTTCACCTGCAAATGTCGACGCCTCTGTTTTGTACAAGAAGTCACCAGAAGAGTTTAAAACTCGTGTAGAAGAAGAAGTTGTCAATTCTAAGAAAAATATTCCCCCCGGATTTGTTATGCCTACATCTAAAGCTGCATATATTGCACCTACAGCACAGGAAAAGGAAGACGATGTTGTTGATGACGATTTCTGGTATGAATCTGAAGACTCGGACGATGTGGATGGTGATGATGGTTCATTTGGTTCTGATTTTGAAAACGATGATGAAGACGAAGATGAGCAAGAGGATGAAACTAGTGATCAAGAACAAGATGAGGGTATGTATAAATTGGTTTTGAATCAATGATTTTTTTCTCTCTTTTATTTATTCATTTTAATGATTATACAGATACTAATTTATGAAATTAACTAGAGAGTAGCCCCAAAAAAGAAGCGAAGACTAAATTAACATGAGGCGTTTTGTTTAATTGAGCTTTCAAGTCTTTTTTTTTTTTTTTTTTAATTAATTCGTTTCCTGCCTTCCATTCAAAAAAAACGCTGAAATTTAAAGAAAAAAAAAAAACTCATTTTTACTACCAACATTGACACGAGTTTTTTTTTTTTTTTTTTTTTTTTTTTTTAAATTGTCGAAAGTTTTTGTAAGAAGGAAAAGGTTTTGATTCACGAATTTGTTTGCATTTGTTTTTATTGTTTTTTTACTAAATTTGTTTTTTATTAAATTTGAGCTTTTTTTTTAAACACTGATTGCACAGCCGTGCATTCATGTGACATGACTTATTATTGCAATTGGACAAGTCACGTGATTATGACTGAATTATTTTTTGACGGCCAAATCAGAACAAAAATCACCGTTTTTTTTATTTTTTTTTATTTTTTTTCCAATTTTCACATTCTTTTTTTAAACCAAATTATTAAAAAACAAGATTCAACACTTTGGTTCATCGCCAATACCATCCAAATACTCAGTTATCATGGCATTTCCACTTTTACCTCAAACAACTCCTGAAGGCCTTGAGGCAGCCGTCAAGCTGGCAGCTCCTATTGGATCATTGCTTATTTCCATTCCTTCTGCCTCTTCTCTAGACTCAACTGCTGCCTATGTCAAAAAGTCATTTGGCTCACTACAATTCTTTGCTGATCTTACTGCTTTTGATGCCTCTTCCGATGCCGTCATCAAGCTCTTGGACTCCGGCGTACTCAAGGTCATTGTCAACGAACCTTTGGCTGCCGAGCTCATTGATATCGGCGTTCCTCCTATCAGACTTGTAGCCGTCTCGTCGTCTAAAAATGACGCCACCCAAGCCGGCGGTGTTTACATTTCCTGTGATCTTTCTGATGCTGAGTCTATTGCTGCTCAGTCAAAAACTTTGGCAAAATCCGTGTTACCCGAAACCGGCGGCGCCCGTCAACTCTACGTTGCCGTCGACGGTTCAGATTCTAAAAGCGTTGCTCTTGCACTCAAACTGGTGGCGGAAGCTTCCGTTGTTCCTGTTGTTTCCGTAAACTACTTGACTCGTGAGCACGCGGCTGGCAAAATCGAAAAGGGCACTTTTCCTGTTTCCGATTTCATTGTTGCTTCGCTTACTACTGACCGCCCCGATAGACTTTTTACTACCCTTGTTGTTGACGAAGCCCAAACTGCCTTGGGCTTGGTTTACTCTTCCGAAGAAAGTGTTAGAGAAGCTATCAGAACAGGTACTGGTGTTTACCAATCCCGTCGCCACGGTTTGTGGTACAAGGGTGCTACTTCTGGTGCTACCCAAACTTTGGTTTCTATTGGATTGGATTGTGATGGTGATTGTCTTAAATTCACTGTCAAGCAAGCTGCTCCAGGCTTCTGTCACAACAACACTGCCTCATGTTTTGGTGTCTACAACGGTTTCCAATCTTTAGAACAAACTCTCATTAGCCGTAAAGCCAACGCCCCTGCCGGATCATATACCAAGCGTCTGTTTGATGACGAAAAACTTTTGACTGCAAAGATTTTGGAAGAAGCTGAAGAATTGGCTACCGCAAAAACTAAAGATGAAATTGCTTGGGAAGCTGCCGATCTTCTTTACTTTGCTTTTGCAAAACTTGTTAAAGAAGGTGTATCTCTTGTTGATGTCTGCAACAATTTGGATGCCAAGTCTTGTAAGATTTCAAGAAGACCAGGTAATGCAAAGCCTAAATATGTCGAACAAGTCAAAAATCTTGATTCTGAAGAAAAGAAGGCGGCTCCTGCTCCTGCTCCTACCTCTGCTTCTGAACCTAGACCTATTAAATTGAATACCATTGATGCTACTAAATCATCTCTTGAAGAAATTGAAAAAGTCCTTACTCGTCCTGCCCAACAAACTTCTGATATCATGAAACTTGTTTTGCCAATTATCAATAATGTCATTGAAAACGGTGATAAGGCTCTTATCGAGTACGGTGCCAAGTTTGAAAAGGTTGAACTCAAGTCTGCCGTTCTTGAAGCTCCATTCCCTGAATCTTTGATGAAATTGCCCAAGGATGTTAAAGATGCTTTGGATTTGTCCATTGAAAACGTTGAAAAGTTCCATGCTGCTCAACTTGATACCTCCACTCTTGAAGTCGAGACCCAGCCCGGTGTTCTTTGTTCCAGATTTTCTCGTCCCATCAACTCTGTTGGTTTGTACATTCCCGGCGGTACTGCTGTTCTTCCATCTACTGCTCTCATGCTTGGTGTTCCTGCAATGGTTGCCGGCTGCTCCGAAATCGTGTTTGCTTCCCCACCCCGTCGTGACGGAACTATTACCCCAGAAATCGTATACGTTGCCCACAAGGTTGGCGCCAAAAAGATTGTATTGGCTGGTGGTGCTCAAGCCGTTGCTGCTCTTGCTTACGGTACCGCATCTGTTCCCAAGGTTGACAAGATTATGGGTCCTGGTAACCAGTTTGTCACTGCTGCCAAAATGCATGTTCAAAATGATACCAATGCCCGTGTTTCTATTGATATGCCAGCCGGTCCTTCTGAAGTTCTTGTTGTTGCTGATGGTACCGCCAACCCCGCCTTTGTTGCTTCAGATTTGTTGTCTCAAGCCGAGCACGGTGTCGATTCTCAAGTCATCCTTCTTGCTGTTGATTTAACTGATGCCCAACTTGACGCAATTGATGCAGAACTCGAAAAGCAAGCTCTTGCTCTTCCTCGTGTTGAAATTGTTCGCGGATCTATTGCTCACTCCACCACTTTACGTGTTAATAGCATTGAAGAAGCTATGAAACTTAGTAACCAGTACGCTCCTGAACATTTGATTCTCCAAATCAAGGACGCTTCGTCTTGGGTTAAAGAAGTTGATCACGCTGGTTCTGTCTTTGTTGGACCTTACTCACCTGAATCATGCGGTGACTATTCTTCAGGCACCAACCACACTTTGCCAACCTACGGTTACGCTCGCATGTACTCTGGCGTCAGCACCAGTACATTTATGAAATACGTCACTTCTCAAGAACTCACCAAAGAAGGTCTTAGAAATATTGGTCCTGCTGTCATGACCATTGCAGCAGTCGAGGGTCTTGATGGCCACAGAAACGCTGTCAAGGTTAGAATGGAAGCTTTGGAAAAGGAAAGTGCTAAATAAAATGATTTTTTTTAGTTTGTCTATACAAAGATATAAATAAATGAAACGTTGGAATAGATTGATAGATTTGATTTTTTTTTATAGTGATTTTTGTAATGTCGTTTATCGTAACTACTACGAGGCTAAACCCTGCACTGTTTCTATCATTGACTCATACATAGTCTCTGATGAGGCTCAAGCCTTGGATTTTGCCATTTCTTGAATCCGCACACATGTCGACCCGCATAAAATAAAGTATATATATATATGATTTTTATTTATTTTTTTTTTTTTTTTCAACTATTTCACAAACAAGCACAACAACCATCTAAATAAACAAATATACATGGATACCTCACAGTCGGCATTTGATCCATCATGCACACCTTCCAACTGGTCGACCGAAATCCTTACTGCCATCTTCCAACACTTGCCAACAAACAAGATAGGCCAGGCCGCTCTCGTTTGCACGAAATGGAAAAGCATACTGGACGACGATTTGACGTGGCGAGCCATATTCCGTAAAAAGTTCGGCAACAGGGTCAACTTCACGGCCATGACGGGGTACGGTTACGAAAACGCCGATTGCGTCCAACTGTCATGGAAAAACGAGCTGGTTGCTCGTGAGCGCGTGCTGCTGGAGTGGAAAGATAACGGACACAATTTCAAGAATGTGTATGCTTATTTTAATTATCAATCGGAAGCGCGTCCAAGCGTATCTTGTGCTGTCAGGCTTGAGGACGATTCAAGCCACAAAGTGTTTTATTATTATTCCGAGATAAACAAAATGGTCCTGAGATCCAAAAGATACGACACACATCAAATCCTAGCAAACTATGGCGAATATTCGGAGTGGATCAATACCGCAATCAGTTCTATTTTGACATTTGATTACATACTTGAAGCGCAAACTGATAGATCTGTGCGGGTTGCGAGAATTTGCGAGTTTCACGGTGTACAGTGGTATCGATATACATACGCTACTGAAATCACGGCATCGTGGGGGATACCAGACAATATCAACAGGCCAGCAAATTTGAGGTACTTTGCTTTGTGTGGCGGAGCTTACGGTCATGTATATATGATTGGAAAAGATATGATGCGCTCACCTGTAAAGTTTAAGATTCCTAAATTCGACGGTTCTCCAGCACAACTGATGCAAGGCATTGAAATCACAAAACGACTCTTTTCGGTTGAAAAACACATTGTCGATGTCAAGCATGTTGCTTCCATTGTGCATATAAGGTCCGACGGTACAGACCGTATTGTTGTTTGCGACTGTTTTGGTCGTATTTACTATTATTACAGACCTGACAGACAAGTCGTGTATCTTGGGACGTGTGACATGAATCCGGAAGCTCTTGGTAACCCTATGATAGACGGTAAAAACCAGTTTTTTGTCGATTTCAAGGCTGGATATGTGTTTTGTTGGCAATCTGACCACATTGCAAGATACCAGTTTGAAGTGTATAATGATAGAATTGTTGATATGAACATAGCTAACAAAACGCCAGTCAAGTTATTATTGCCCAATTCGAAAGAACGAATTGTGGGTGTTGTGTTGGATGAACAAAGCATTGGTTTAGACAAAGTTTCATACCGTGTAGCTGGACAAGGCGGACGAATAATGTTGGCATACACAGACAATGCCAATGTATATGGATGGAACTGCCGAACTACAATTGGAATATGCGATACCAACAAAACAATTAAACACAATTTGTATGTTTATAAGCCCATTGGAGCCAAGGCCAAAATAGAAAAGTTGGCGATGAACTCTGTTGTATTTGGTGTCATGTCTGATGGATACAAGGTTGTGATTTTTGACATTTTACGAGGAGTCCATCTTCGAACCATAGGCGCCATAGGCACCAAGGGGCCCAAGGGTATTGATAGAACCTCGATTGGAATGAGCCAAAGAGATTTGGTATTGAGACAGGACCCTGCTAAATGTGACTGGTTTGTAAGGATTGGTGCTTTTGAACTTGTTGGTACATCAATGTTTCTTGGAATAGAAGGAAAGAAAAGAAACAGAGACGCAAGAGATAATATGGTGATGAACAAGAGTGAAAAATGTAGCAAGAAAGTGGTCAAAAAGCTGACGAGGTATAAAGAGATTGAAACCGAGTATCAGATGGCAAAAGAGTTGCTGGAACTTGATTTATGAGTATTTATTAACGTATACATTTACAGAGAGTTGTTAATTGGAATTTCACATAACTTTAGCGTCTTTCAACAATGAAATCAACTTTTTG
>JAJLVH010000017.1:15201-26601 GCA_030570155.1 Magnusiomyces magnusii
CAAGCACAACAAGCACAACAAGCACAACAAGCACAACAAGCTTATCAACAAGCTCAATTTCAGGCACAGCAACAAGCACAGCAACAAGCACAGCAACAGGCTCAACAACAAGCCCAATTACAACAATTACAAGCTCAACATACTGCTCAACAGCAACAACCTCTTTCTACAATGTTTACAGGTGCAGGCTTCGGGGGCTATACCACTACCTCTGCTGTCATTGGACAACAGCAGCCTAACCAATATACTCAAACACAACAACCTTTTGGTACTCCAAGCACCATGGCTACTACCATGAGCAATGCTCCCACTCCATTGAGCATGCAAAGCACTACATCTAGTGGATTGTCTTCAATTACCACTGGGTCGAATCCATTCCGTAATTCACAACAAGCACATGCCACAGGAAACCCATTTCTTAAAAGAAGCAGCACAGTTGCGGTTCCTGTCAGCGGTGGAATGAACCAACAGCCACAGTCAATGGGCTTGAGCACCAGTCTTCCTTCAAGCACTGACCAAATGGCAACCGGTTTTGGTGGTAACAATATTGGAACCAGCATCCATCGATCCGCCACTAATCCATTTGCATCATCTGGTGGTGGCTTCAACGCACTTCCTTCTCAAAGTACAGCCACACCCGGGTATATGAATAATTCCAATACCTTTGCCAATACCCCAAGCAACACTTCCACAGCACCAAGCTTTCCGCTTACGTCGCAGACCACTGGCTTGAACCCATTCCGCCAAACCGGCGTCGCTACTGGTATGGGAATTGGCGCGACCAGCATGACAGGCATGTCTAATGGTGCTAATAATTCAGGATACCAGCCCTCAATTGGCGGGTTGGAAAATTTACAAACGGTGCCTATTTTCCCACAAACTCAGCAGCAACAGGCACATCAACAAGGACTTCAGAACCAGCAAATGATGTTGCAACAAGCTCAAATGCAACAACAACAACAACCTCAAAATTTCATGTTTACAGGTCAACCTCAACAATCGTTAATTTAAAGTGTTTTGAAATATTGCTTAAAAATATCAATAAAAAGGAAAAAAAAAAAAAACGTTACTCTTCTATAGTTTATCAAAGTTTACATTATTTAGTGTTTAATAAAAAAACAATTTGAATTCAATTGTGAAAACAATATGATTATATGGTTATATTTCAACTAATGGTACAGAAAAATAATGAAGGTAATAAATATTAAAATCTTCTTCTTAAACATCTGACACACTCAAGATCCACAGATTCGCCATCTTCTGTTTGGACATTATGGACAAGACAAGCATCACACACGGTATCACGGCAAGTTTTGCATTGATGGTTACGGATATGGTCAATAAGATTGGTAGTTGAATTAGAGTTTGAAATGCTTCGCAAGCAGTCAGCACAATTAAAAAGAGCTGAATTTGGAATAGATGGAGGAGGAGGTGGTGGAAAGGAAAAGTAATAGGGAGCATGGCTGAAAGTGACGTTTTTGCCGGAAGGGTCTGTTTTGGTAGATTTGGTGAGAGGATGAGAAAGATTAGAAGTTGATGCAAAGGATTTTGAAGCAAGGAAAGAAGATGTGGTGCTTATGACGCGACGAGAAGAATAGTCAAGGCCGTTGCTGAAACAGGAATCCATATCAAGAGATTCGATTTGTGAAGAGTAACATGAGCTTCTACGAGTTCTTGAAGTTGGGATATTTGGATCAACCAGCATCATATCTAAATCACCATCATCATCACAGTTATCGTTGATATTATTATTGATATTATTATTATCATTATCAAGGTTGGCGATATTGTAATCGTCAATGTCAGATGCAGGATCGTTTTCTAAATCGCTATCGATATCTTCAACATCACTCAAAGCATTATCGGCATCTCGAATGGCAGCTTGAGCGACATCTTTGCTGACACCGATTCTTGGGAAATAAGAATCAATAGCTTTTGTTTTGATTCGTGGAGCAAGACTGAACGAATAAGGCAAAAATGCATCAATTCCGTCGTCATCGCTGTATACCTCATTCATGGTATTGTTATTGGTCAGTGACAAAAGATTGTTGGTATCAGTAGTTGGTGACGATTGTTTGTTAATTTTTGCGTCATCATTGCCATCAAACAATGAAGATTGAGAATCTTTTGGACTCAATTGTTTAGAAGCCTTCATCATTTCTCGAATAGAATTTTGGGCTTTATGAGATTCATAAATGCTAGGTATAAATTTTTTCTTTGCATAAAAAGGATATTCATGAGTTGGTGAAACATCGGTAGAACGACACGAATTTCCTGGGGTAGATGGAGTGTGAGGTAGATTACAAGTCGAGTTTGCCTCAGTAGGTGTTTTGTTTGAAGACGATGGTGATTTCTTGGAAGATATGGCGGTGAATGGAGATTTTGGAGGTGTAGGAACTTGGTTATTTTTTAAAGATTTTTTGACATCTAAAGTTGAATCAAAAGATTCTTCATAACTGCGTTTCTTCAACGTCAAAGATGGAACAATAGTGAAAGATGGAGCCAAGGTATTGGGCATTGTGAATACAAATAACGATAATGACGATAGTAATAAATATATATGAAAATTTGTATCAAATGAAAACGAAATTGAAGGTTTAAAATTTTTAAAAGAAGAAAGAAAAAAAAAACTTTCTTTTTATAATTTTTTTTTTTTTTTTTTTTGTTACATTTAAAATTTCATTTATATTTTTGAATCGCGAAAATAAAAAAATAAAAAAATAAATACGCGTATATTGAACTTTTTTTTTACCTACGTCTGAAAAATCGTGAAAAATTCAACAAAAAACATGATTTGAACTTATTTACATTGATAGATACGTGTAAATTAACATATTCTAATGGATTTATTAATTCTCAATAGATTCAAATGATTTTATTGGAAAAATACGATTGAAAAAAAATGAAAATTTTGGAATTACATGAATTTGAAAATTAGCTTTCATAACCTTTCGTTATGTCATGACACAGCATGTAACATTATTAATCAATTACTCATCATGACTAGTGATATGTTACAGTTACATCTACGTGCCACTATTTCTGTAACAAATTTTAATTTATAAGCAATTCAAAAAAATGACAAATTTCCTTTTTTTTTTTTTTACCTTTTTTTATTTTCAGCCACCGCGTATTTCGTGACTTTGATTTTTACAAGTTGACGACTTTTCAAATCCGGGGAAACAAAGTTTTTTTTTTTTTTTTTGATAAATTTGTTTTTAAATACATTTTGTTATTTTTGATAATGAACGCTACTACATATTGGTCTACAGTCGATTCCATTGACGGAAACAATTCAATCGACCCGTCATTTGGTCAATCTCAGCAAAGTGAAGACTCTCAGTATAATAATGATACCGTAGCAGCAGCCGCTGTTGCCAATGTTGAAAGAGCTGCTCAAGTTAAGTTACAGCCCGATTCACCCGATGTTGGTTCTCCTCAACAGCTTTCTGGAGATTCGTCTCAATCTCATCATGATTCACAGCAAGCTACTTCTACTAATAATAATGTCAACAACAACAACAACAACAACAACAACAACAATAGCAGTAGTAATAACAGTAATAACCCAGTTACAGCTCAACAACAGTCACAGGTTGTTAATGGACCTGGTGCTAATAACGTGTCTCAACAACTAATTCATCAAACGCCTACTGCCCAGCAACTTACTGAATTTAACAAACAGGGCCGTCCATTATCCACTTCCAAACGTGCCATGCAAAACCGTCAAGCTCAACGCGCATTTCGTCAACGCAAGGAAATGTACGTCAAGGAACTAGAATCAAAGGTTCAAGAACTCAAAGCTTCTAAAGATACCATTGATATGCTTCGCCAAGAAAACATTCAACTTCGCGATTACATTTTATCTTTACAGTCCCGTTTAATTGAACATCCTGCTGGTGTTCCTACTCCTCCTTCAGTTTATGCTCGTCAACAAGGTGAAATCTATGATCAAAAAACCGATAAACAATAGAATTCATCCTTTATCTCTTGTTTATTTTAACCTTCAATGACTGTGACGAACTCGTAAATCTTTTCTTTTGGACCTTATTAATTTATTTTCATTTTTATTCTTTTATATACATTTTCATAGATTTTGTTAATCAAAAATTACAACTATTTTCTCAAAATAAAGAGTTCAAGACGATTCTCCACGCGTATAGAAACGCGTCTTTTTATTGCAAATGCCGTTATTAATGAATGACTAATGTCATGATATCATGTGATGCCTGTTTAAGGTGTTTTTCTTTCTTTCTTTTTTATTTAGATTCACTCTTTTTCATCAATACTCAGATACAAAAAAAACCGATACTTTTATTTATTCGTTTTCAATCACTAACCTACTTTGATCATGGACGCTGCTGCAGTTCTTGAGCAATATGTGTCCGATATCAGCAACCTACCTGGCGAAATAGCCCACGTTTTGGAAGAAATCCGCGACAAGGACCTGAAATTTTACGAAACCCGAAAACGAATTACCCAACGCGACAACAACCAGCTGCAAAAGTTTGTGCGAACCCACGGGTCGCTTGCCGAAAACCCCAAAGAGGCTGCTGCATACCCCAAAATCCGCGCCGACTTTGAAAAAGCCAAAGCGTTGCAGGTGGAAAAAAACGATTTGGCGATTACGGGGTTGTATTTGGTGGCAAAGCATTTGAAACGGCTGAACGATAAAATTGATGCGTTGGAAAAAGAAGGTTTAATTGCACCTGAACATACTGGAGGCTATGAAGATGAACTCGACCCCGAAACTTTAAGTAAAGTGATGAATCTTGTTGGTGATGAAGTTGAAATTGTTGCGAATAATAGCAATAACAATAGTAATAACAGCAGCTCCACATCATTATCAAAAAAGGGAAAAAAGGAATTGTTGTTGCCATCACCCGAAATGAATCCTTTATTACATGCCATGATTGAGGCTGCTTCACAATCAACTGGAGGTTCTGGGAATTATTTGGCGTCTGCATTGGCTGCTTCTGAAAGTTTATCTGGGCTTGGTGCACTTGGACTAGCCGGATTCGATGGCCAAGTGTCTGGATCTAGTAGATCTGGATCGCCCTCTATTAGCTTACATTTGCGTGATTCTAAAGGAAACAATTTATCAGCAGGAGGGTTAGCATCTTCTCAAGGATACCATCATCGCCGATCTTCAAGTGGACGACAATCTCGAAATTCTGCTGCCGTGGGTGGAGCGACCGGCTCTGGCCATCGAAAACACGGTAACCATTCTTCATCTCATTCTCGATCATCTACACCTTCTTCACATTATGTTGCTGGAGCAAATGGCGGATACGGTGATGGTTTGAATCTTTCAAATTCAGCATCTTCCATGTCTACAACAGCATCTTCTATGGGTTATGGAATAAGTAACAATTCTAATTTGAAATCGATACCGGCTAGTGGAAAAAATGCGGCAGCAGTTGTTGCAGCAGCAGCAGCAGCAGGGATTGCCAATACTTCTGCGGTATTGGGAGCAGCGACAGGGATTAATACTGGTGATGGCAATAATAATAATAATAATAATAATACCAATTCATATGGAAGTGGACATCATGGATCATCAGGACGACCGACTAAACGACAAAAAATGTTGAATGCATCATTAGGAAATGTAAATTCGAGTGGCGTCTCTGCGTCTGGAAGTAATGGCGGAACGGGAACAGGATCAAGAGGTCAACGGAATTCGCATAGAGGAGGGCATTCACCATCACAACATGGGACACCTAATGACGATTACAATTCGAATATATTATCAGGAGGACTGAATTCATCTGTTGCTAGTGGAGTTTCACAATCTACAAATAACTATACCAATGCCAACAGTACCAATAATGGAAACATGATGACGAAAAGTTCGAGTCGACGAACCACAAGTGGAAGGTTTGCATCGACGGCGTCTAATAATAAAGGAAATGAAGATGATTCGGATAGCGAAGAAGTGATTATTCCGACTAAAGGGAGTCGAAGATCTGATCGAACCAATAAACATCATAACAATTTATCGGAATCAGGAGTCAATTCTAATAATAGTGCAAATTATCACCACAATGGACACCAAAGTATGAATAGTACTACGTCGACTAGTACTACTAATAATAATATGAATAAACATAGTTCAAATGTCAACACGACTACGTTAACAATAACAGACAACAACAACAATACATCTATAATCACGCAAGAACCAGAAGACGAAGTCTACTGTTCATGTCGTCAAGTATCGTTTGGCAACATGATTGCGTGCGACAACGACAACTGTCCGTATGAATGGTTTCATTGGGATTGTGTTGGACTAGTTGAGCCACCGCAAGGTAAATGGTATTGTCCAACATGTATTCAGTCAATGGTGAAAGAGACGAAGAAGAGGTCAAGAAATTGATTTTAATTTTTTTTTTAATTTTTAATATATTGATAAACAATAAAGATATATACATATATATATATATTTAATAGTTATGTGATGATGAACAAATGATGAAACAAAAAAAAGAAAAAGAAAAAAAATATATGCAATTATTGAAACCTCCCAGATACCCGTTGTCATTTAGTTGAAGTTGATTGATTTTATAAAAAAGGTGTTGAACGTTTAATGATTTTTCGACGAGAAGCAATGATTGATCCAACAGAGTCTAGATTAGGAGACACTGTTTTCGAATGTAAATCGATTCCAAGCCCGATAGATTTATTTGTTGAAAGGCTGGTTTGAAGGTTATCAAGACGGTGTTCAAGCTGACAAACACGGTCAGACAAGGTTTTGATTTGGTGATCTTTGCGTTCGCGCTGCGATCTCAAAGCTTCACGTAACGCGTCACGCTGGCCTTTGACAGCCAAGAACTTTTCGTCGTGTGGAGTTGGTGGTTTAGCGGACGATTTGTCTTTATTTTCGGGGTCTTTCAGTTGCTGGTTGTGAGGCTGTTTTTGGTCTTGTAGCAGGACATTTTTATCAGACAATTGTGAAGCAAGTTGTTGTAGAGCGGCTTCTTTGGCTTGGATATTTTGGGACTGGTCTTTGATTGTTTGTGACTGTTCGAGGTAACTCCTTTTCAAGGCTGAATGATCGTCTTCGAGTGATTGTAGAGAAAGCTTAGTTTCCAGCAGATCGTGGTGTTGTTTTGCGACTTGAGATTCCAGTTCTATTAGTGTGTATAGTTCATGAACAGAAGTACGATTATTCAAATGAGCTTCTAAAGCCTTTCGTTTTCTCCGTTCGATATCCAGTGTTGATTGTAATTGAACGATTAGTTTTGCACGAGCCGTGTGATCCATAGCTAGGGCATCGCCTTGGTTAAAGGTTATAGGAGAATCGGGAGGATCAAAAGGATCAGAAGGAATCGAGAACTCTGTTGAAGAAAACGAAGAAGAAGAAGAAGATGATGACGACGACGAAAAAGAAGAGCCCAGTTCACGTTGGACGCTTTCGGCAAGTTCCATCGTGACGAGACGGACTTCGTCGAGCAGGGCCGCGTTCTGGAGCGACAGGTCCAGGATGCAGTCGGCGGAACGGGTGGCGCGGTGCTGGAGCCCGACGATGCTGGCGGTTCCGTTGGCCAGCGAGCCGGCGCGGGCGTGTTTTGAGCCAAAGGGGTTTGCGAAGAACATGTTTGGGTGCGGAAGGAGGGAGAAGGCGTGGATGGGCGCGCGTTTATATTGGCGGAGGAGACGCATGAAGGGCTGGTGTTTGGGGCTGAACGCGCATTGAAACCGACGTCGCAGTGTGGATTCATGGAGTTAATTTAAATTAATTCAGTTTGTTAATTTAAATTAATTTAGTTTAGTTTGCTAATCTAAATTAATTCAGTTTAGTTTGTTAATCAATTCAGTTTGTTAACTGACAAACCACATGACCTCCACGCGCCGCCAGCCCTCCGTTTTATTCGCTCCTCCTCTCACCATCGCCATCGCCATCCACTCCGCGCTTCCCATGTCCGCGTCCCACACTCCAGACTTCCGGCTCCTCAGAGACGTCAAGTACTCCCAGGTCAAGGACCCGAGCCACCACGAGCTGGCCCAGTTCGACGACCTCTTGACGGCCGCCCTGATCGACAACGTCCACTACAACGACACCTGCCGCAAGCTGTGCCGCCTCAAGCCCATCCGCAACATCTCCTCCAGCTCCGTCGTCGCCATTCTTAAATCCCACGTCACGGCCCTCGTTTCGCCATCAAGCTCCTCCATGGCCCAGGCCGCCATCCAGTTCATGCTGCTGCCCGGCGTCGAGCGCTTCATCCGCAACTACTCCGAAAGCACACACGCGACTTTCATGCACTACACCATTCTCTACATGAAACTCTACCTTCCCTCTTGCGGCTTCTCCATCGAAGTCACCGATCGCTACTTTGCGAAATCCGGCAGGAACGAGGCCTGCGTCGTCGCAAGGCGCCACTACACCGCTGGCGAACAAGTCCCCTATCTCGAGGCGTGGACCGCTCGCATCAAAAGTGAAGAACTCTCGAGCTTTAAAGGCCCCGACTTTTCCATGATCACCCACGAAGACGGCAGCGGCAGCTTGTTGTTGGGCCCTGCTCGCTTTGTCAATCACAACTGCCAGTCAAACTGTACTTTTAAACGTCGTGGTAAGCGTATCACTCTCGTCGTCACGAAACCTATTGCTCCCGGTCAAGAAATCACGGTTTACTATGGCAAAAAGTACTTTGGCAAATACAACAAAGAATGTTTATGTCTTGCTTGTGAAATTAGGTCTGTAAATGGCTTTGGGTCTCCTCTTGTCACTAGTTTTCCTGAATCTTCTTTTTCTTCTTCTTCTTCGTCTTCTTCTTCTGATGATGATGATGATGATGACCATAATGACGACAATAATACCATTCAAAACAAAAATCCTTTAAACGTTTCCAACAACCACAATATCGCTTCATTATCTTCTCATTCCGGTTACTCAACCAGTGCCGAGAATTCCTTGTTTCCAAGTCGCTCTTCTCCTGCTACTTCGGATCTCGATACCCCAGCTTCTAGCATATCTCCCATTTCCGACAACTCTTCTTCTTTTCGCCATCACCGCTTACGTTCTAAAGATGACTTGGACTTGAACAAAAAAGTTTTGAGTTTCATCCCTTTTGCATTTCCCGATGACGACAAAGACTTTTCTATTACCCAAATCGAGTACCGCCGTGCTAAATTGTCCAACCCCAAGCTAACCCTTATGGATTACATTTGCGACAAACTCAGTCGCTATCGAATGTGGTCCGACCTACAACGTTTTTATTATATTGCACCCATCATCGCAGATCCCGGCCTAACTTTAGACTGCATAAACTGCGGCGTTCCCTTTTTTGGTCCCGACGACTCTATTGCTCCTCGCATTCTTCCTAATCGCTTTTGTCCCCGGTGCAACCAAACCGCGGTTCTCTATAATTCCTATTGGCCGTCTCGTGACAAGCAAGCCGAAGAAATTCAACTCAAGCGGCCTTGGGATTTCACATATCTTCAAAAAATTGGTTGTCGTGGCGAATATTCAGGTGACGATACCAAACCAAGGCAGCGCAAAAAAATCGATCCTTCTATTCCTTGTACTCATCCTGGCCAGTGTAATGGACAAAACTGTAATAATGCTCTGGAAAATGAACAACCAGTACGAAAAAGGCCAGGCCGACCGAAAAAGGAATCTCAAGGGTTGGTTGATACTGAACCAAAAAAGAAAGGTCGAAAAACAAGGAATATATCTTCAACATTGAAATCGGCTTGTACTACGACTACAATTTCAACAGGCAAAAAACGTAGCGTTGGACGTCCTAGAAATGTAACAAGGTCAAACCTAGAAAAAGATGGTAATCAAAGTGATGAAGAACCTGAAAAGCCTCGAAAAAGAAGACGTACGAAATCAAGTATGCTTGAAAATGTCGATAAATCTTCCGGCACGCCGACCAAAAAGTCGACTTTAACTACAACAACTAGCATTTCGAGATCTAAAGTTAAAAAATTAAAAAAAACCAAAGATAAACCGCTTTGTTTGGAAAAGGCTAAGCGACGAGCAACTCGAAATACAGAAAGCACTAAAAAAGGTCGGCAAGATGAAAACAAAGATTCGGAAAGTAATGACGACAACCAACTCACTTTTTTATCGCTTAAGTCACTGGCAAATTCAAACAACATTCCACAACTTTCAGAACGTACAAAACGATTACTTTTAAGAGTTCAGCAATCGTCAGCCACTGCGTTGTTGGCTGATCCCTTGCCGACACCTGACGCAGATACCTTTTTGTCGTCTCGGTCGTCGGTATCGTCATATTTTGATGGAATGACGCAAAACGAAAATACCGACGACGTCAATATCAAAACCGAAACTGAAGGAAACAATGATGGCGAATCGATTATCAAAGTTGAAAAACAGGATGGTGCTAATAAAAATGAAGAAAACATACTCAGTTCGTCATTTAATATTACTATTCCAATTATTAAATCGGCGATTCGCAACGATTCAAGCTCATCAAAGAATTCACTTCATACGACACATTCACCAGAAAAGGAAGACGAAGACAGTAACAACGACACGAAATCGAATTCAAATTACAACCAACCATCAACTAGAGGTCCTCGGATTAAAGGTTTCGTTTTCACGAACCAACCCCAACAACAGTCTGCTCCTTCTTGGAGATTGATGCAAAAAGTTAATTAATTTATAATGTTTTTTTTTTTTCCTTTTTTTTTTTTTTTCATTTTTCTTTTGTAAATATTTAAACACTTGACATTTATTTTAAACTTCTTTTGAAACCATTTCGTATTCATCACGATTATTGTTTTTGCCGCTGTGATCCAGCAACGTATCATGGGCCTCATTTCCATGTCCTTGATACAGCATATCGTCATCGCCACGACTGGATACTGCAGCATTGGCTACACTATTTCCACGAGTCGGAAAATCCCACATTCTGTAATAGTCAACAGGATTGCCTGCAAAAGATGCAGACCCATCCGGCAACATTCTCAGCACATTAAATGACCCGCGAGGAAACCAAAAGTCTGTGCAGTTACGGGCTGCTCCCAAGTCGGCAGGATTCGAGTTGAGTGCCGCGTAGCTGTGTGTCGCTCCAGATTTCCGCCAGGACGACCGGCTACGGAAGCTGATGGTTGTCGCGTCTTTGGCCGTAGCAATGCATTGATCAATTCCAAAAAGTCGAAACGCTGTGCGGAAGCATCCGTTCTGGGTGTTTCGAGGGGTTGTTGAGCACGAAGAAGGTCCATTCAATGAGCTGGATTTGGCCCGGTTGACCGCGCTAGTAGTATGATGATGATCCATGGGCAGGCTGGAAAAGTCGTCTCCACCCATGTATCCATACTTGTGCAAATTGGATGCCTCGTTGGTTGTCATTCCTTTAGCAATTTGCACAAGCTGGACAAAGGCCAAAAAGTAAACCCAAACGCAATTCAAGAAAATCCAAAATGCCA
>JAJLVH010000018.1:0-26119 GCA_030570155.1 Magnusiomyces magnusii
AGTTTGCAACGCTAGTAATAGTGTCGAAGAAGAGGCAGTGATTAGATGATATGTTGTTGTTTGGGGGTCATCATTGTTGATGTTAGACCTATTTTCTAACGGCCAATTCAGATCAATATTGAAATGACCAGATTCACGAGAATCCAACAATTCTAAAGAAGTCGATGTAGACGAATTTGTAGTTTGAGTACTACCGTCTTGTTCATCATTTTGTTCATCATCTCTTTCTCTTTTCTTTGAAACAATCGTCACTTGAAGATCAAACAATTTATCAATTGCTTCTAAATCATGTCGTTTAATCGCTGAAATCAAGAAAGAATCGCACATCTTTGTGTGACCAAATTTCAAGTTTTGGAGTTCTTCTGAGTCTTCTAATTCATCATTTTCATTTTCGTTGTCATTTTCGTTTTCATTTTCATTTTCATTTTCATTTTCAATGGCTTGATGATTGGTTATGGAATTAAACCTTGCCCTACGTCCCAAACTTTTCAATTCCTTTACTCTATCTTCATACTCTTTGATTCTGAGCACACGCTTGATGTCGCCGATTCCTAAAGACGTTGCTGCTCGAATGAAGGGAACGGCATAGGCGTTGAATTTGAGCAAATATAAAATGATGTCAAGGTTTCGTTTAGATATTACGCAAGCGTGGTCGTTTGTTTCGTGATGTGAATGGTATTCGTTATAACTAAAATTTGTGTTTTTTGATACGCCATTATTATTTTCGTTTAAACTTTCTTTTGTTATCGGCGACGTCTGTAATAAAAATGTAGGAATAGGAAGAGCGCAGTACGGAAGTTTTTGACAAAATGATGCATTAATTTGTGAAACTTCTACACAGTCGCCGTTTCCATTAAGATGCTTGAGCCGTTTTTTGAGAACGGTATCGACGTGGGATTTGGATTTGATGATTGGAATGTTTATAATTAAAGGATTTTCTGGGCTAACCAAGTATGATGATAAATGGGATTGAGAAGATGAAGATTGGTTGGTTAAAAAAAGTTGTGATATTTGTGTGATTTTGTTATCATCAACCAATGAATTTGAATTATCATTATTCTTGTTGGATTTAATTTCAACATTTGAAAAATCAATGAAATATTTGATACCCGTCATTTGCAGCATTTCAGCAGTAACGAATTTTCGTTTTAGAAGATTGATGTTAGCAGCACGGATGCGAGCTCGTCGTCTAACCATATTGACACGATTTTTTGAAAATTTTAAATGTTTCGCAGTTTTAATTGGTTTGAAAAAAGGGTAGGTATTATGTTTATAAAAGTATTTAAACATTTGTGAATCTTCTGGCTTTATGGGTTTATAAAATTGGAGCGGAAAAGAAAGATGCGACAACATTGCGAGATGAAGACCTCGGCCATCAAAAGGGTTAGAAGTTGATGATGGTGTATTAATGTCATTTGGTTTTGAAAAAGAGTGGATTGACGTTAGTTTATAAAATAACGTCTTGGAAACTAATGGGAATTCAAAATTGTGGGAATAAAGAAATATGGTTTCGAGAATTTCACGAGGCAACTTTTCAAAGGATGAACATGAATCGGTATCTTTAATTGTAGTCAATGAAGAGTTATTGTCCAGTGAATTATATGAATCAACATTTCTAATGATATTATTTGTATTCAAACGCTTTGCCTTAGGCCCTAATTGTCCAGTTTGTCGCAAAATTTGTAAATCGTGTTCACTCAATTGAGAAATCGTTTTTGGTTTAGTTTCGTAGCAATTTTGAAAAGTATCATCAATCAAAACATTTTCCAAACTATGATTCATCTTTTTATATTTAAACCTTTTGACCAACCCAACATGAGTTTCACTTTCTTCACCAACTCTTTTGTTATTATCAATCACTTGTGTTTCTTCAACTAATAACCTCTTTTCTGTTTCAATTCGTCGAGCAATTGACAACAATCGTTCATCACCTCCATCCTTACAACTTTCGTTTTTGGTATTCAGTGCTAATTGGTATGCTTCTTCTAGTTCTTGAATCTTTTGTCCAAGTAAACGAGAACCGTCATTTTGGCGTATTGATGGTTGTTGGAGATTGTATTGATAAAACGACATTTGAAATCTTATTCTTTGATTGTTCTTTATCCAATCTCAATTCCATAGAAACATCAAAGTTTGGTATTAGTTTTAAGGTATTAAATTTATGGCATTGCCGATACTTTTAATCTTTTAAACTTTTTTTTAAAAAGAACAAACGGCTAAAATATTTAGTGTCATGACACTTTGTGTAACCAAATAAGTGCTTAAAAAGGTCAATTTTCACATTTACAAATTCTTTTACATCTTTATTCAATCTCAAGCATGAAATTGTCGTTGGTCAAGCAAGTAATATTTGAAATCAAATGTCGATATGTCGGCATTATCGTCAATCTTTAAAAGATTGTTTGTAAAATACTAAACGTTCATGTATTATTAATCGTTATCATTGTTTATTAATCCGAAAGAACGAATGAATCAGGCTTTAATAAACACGTTGACGTGTTATCAAACAAACCATACAGGATGATAAACGATTGCGTCAATTTGAAATCTTCAAAATTGGTCATTGTGGAAGTCAAAAAGTGGACACATATACACGTAACTATGCTGATCCTTGTGCACTCAATTATCACCAGCTTACACAAACTACTCCCAATTCTTACGAGATTGTATGTATACAAGTATCTGCGATGTTTGGACCAATGTTAACATAAATTCAATTATTAATATCGTATCAAAACAAAAAACAACTTTTGGGTTGAAAACATTGGTTTGACTAAGTTGGTTCTTGTAAATTTCATTCATTAATTTGTATATAAAAAGAAGATATGCTTCCTTCAATTCCGTTTTAAATATCAAAAAACAATCAACCAACTACAAATCATCAAAATGTCTTCTACTCAACTTTTCAATCCTATCAAACTTGGCTCTTACGAACTTTTGCATCGTATCGCATTGGCTCCAATGGCCCGTGTTCGTGCTAACTTTGACCATACTCCAAACGCTGATATGGCCAAGTACTATGAACAAAGAGCGTCCGAACCTGGAACCTTTTTAATCACCGAAGCTACCTTCATTTCTGCTCAAGCCAGTAGTCCCATGCCCATGCCTGGTATTTACACACAGGAACAGATTCAAGGCTGGAAAAAAGTGTTTGAAAAAGTTCATGAGAAAAACTCATTTATTTTCGTTCAGTTGTTTCACACTGGCAGACAAAATGATCTTGAAATCAATGGTATGAAATCTCCTGGATCTGAACTTGTGGCTCCTTCTCCAATACCAGCTCCTGAAAATTATGCCACAGGTACTGGAAAACTCAAATCTGATATTCCTAGAGAACTTACCATTGATGAAATCCAACAGATCAAGAAAGATTTCGTAACTGCTGCCAAAAACGCTATTGAAGCTGGTGCTGATGGTGTCGAAATCCATTCTGCCAATGGTTATCTTTTATCCCAATTTCTTTCTCCCAAATCCAACCACCGTACTGGTAATTACGGCGGATCCATTGAAAACCGTGCTCGCTTTCCTCTTGAAGTTGTTGACGCTATATCTAAAGAAATTGGTGCCGACAAAGTAGGCATTAGAATCGCTCCATTTGTACCCTTAGGCGGCACCACTTTTGACATCTCGCCCGTTCCAGAGTTTTCTTACCTTGTCGGTGAGCTTGAGCGTCGTGCCCAAGAAAATGAAACCAACCGTCTTGCCTATATCCATGTATTTGACACCATCTTTGGCAAAAAGTTTTCTTTGATCCCAGAAGAAAAAATTGATACTCCCAACTTTAACGGAAAAGATGAAAGCAGGTATCGACCCAGTCCAGTCGAATTTGTTCGACAAATTTGGAACGGTTTGTTGATCAAATGCGGATCTTACGATTTGGCTGCTGCAAAAACTGCCGTTGAAAATGATCAAAATACTATCATTGCAATGGGTAGACCTTTCATTTCAAACCCTGATCTTGTTAAACGTCTTCGTACTAATGCTGCTCTTACTCAACCGGACTGGACAAAGCTTTATGGATACACCCCAGAATCTGGTCCTTCTCTTGGTTATAATGATTATCCATTTTTGGTCAAAGCTAACTAAATGATCTTGAAAGATCCAAATTCAAAATTACAATTATTATTCTACACCTAAGTTTATAACAAATATATTAAATACAAAATGTTAATGCTAAACAACTTTGTCCACTGCATTTGTAAGTTCCAGTTTCTATTGTAAACTCATTATTTTTCATAATCAATTATATCAAAAAACTCAACCAAAAGTTACAAAACTTTCTAAACTTGTTCAAAAACAAAAAGACTACAGTTTCTATAAACAAAATTCATAAAAACAAGATTGCAGTTTTGTTTAAAAAAGTTTGTAAAAAAAGACCCAAACGAAAATTATAGCTCTAACCCATTTGGCCTAACTCAGAAAAAGTAGAATTTGCAAGGTAATTTGAGTAATAGAATACAAAACGGCATCAAAAATTTGCAACCACTAGTTTTTTTTGATTAATTCAAACTGTACGTTTATTTTATTTTGAATATGATAAAAGGTGTTTTTAAAAAAACAAAACCAAACATTTATAATACTAATAAAATTAATGATTGGCAAATAGTATTCAAATTTGATAGTTTCCATGTTGAAGCAAAAAAATAAAAAAAACAGTTATAAAAATTTACCGTGATCAAGTTTTAAAAAAAAGACTATATTTATGGTTACATAAAAATTCACATTTAAGAAAACATGTTTTACAAAAGACAATCCAGAACAAAAATCAGCTATTTGAATATATATACATATATAACAATTTCATTTTAAAAATGGATTGTTTGGTTTATGATAACCATATAGATTCAATGCTCATACTGCTGTTGAGTTTCTTAAAACATGCTGGAGTAAGACGAAATTTTCAACACCCGAACAAAAATTTTAAATATAAAAACAAAACCATTTATTTTGCTATTCTATGATTTGCTGAAATCGCATTATTGGCATGTAGAAATACTAATTACGTTAATTTCATATACTTGTTCATGACATGTGTCTACAAAAATCAGCAGTACAACTTGGATCAAAAAAATTTACATTGAAAAAAGGTACATAAAAATCTTGACTTGATTCATTGATTAATTTCATTCAAAGGCTATAGAAATATATGACGTCAGCTACTTTAGCGATTCTTTCTCGGTTCTAAATATGTATCATTGTTCAAATTTGTGAATTTTTTCAATTCATATTTTCTTTCTAGTACTTCCGATGGCCTGAGTACAGGCCCTAATGCTAGCTTACAAGAACCAGGGAAACCAAATTGAATGACAACCTTTCCGAGCTGTACTCACTTTACAAATCTTGACACTTTTGCTTAGTTTAGATACACAAAAGCATGTGAAATTTTAAAACCACATTTGGCAAAATTTTCAAGAAATGATGCAGTGGCTCAATGGTAGAGCATTGGATTCCAAATCCAAAGGCTGCAGGTTCGATTCCTGTCTGTGTCAATTTTTTTGGCATTCAAAAACCGTATTTTTCCTAACTAGGAAATATTTACAATTAGCAGTTGGTGTTTTTTCATTAGCGTTGTTATAATTTTATTAAACCTTTATTAGTTCATATAGATGAAAAATTTTAACAAAAATACATATTTTTCAAAAATGAATGTTTTAGTCTTTTTTTAATTAGAATGATTATAATAGTTTCATTGATTTGTTATTTTTATATAAATAGGATTGGATGACTTTTTCTGTTGCACTTTTTCTTTTTGTTTTTTCGTCAGCAATTCAAATTACCAAATAACAACAACTGATATTGTTGATACTTTTTTCAACCATTTTGAAAAGAAGTTTATATTCAACACAACATTTACAAGAATTGTGCGGCTGATTTATCAAAAATGAGTTTAAGCGGTAATGCTATTGTTCCAAAGCTGTTGTCATTTAAATTGAACAGACCCAATCGATTTTTTTATTTTGAAAAAGGTGAAAAAATAGGTAATGTTCAGAAGACAAACAAGCCATTATCCCAGGATGTTGATTTGGAGTGGGTTGAGGAATACCCGATTCCTGTTCAAGAAGAAGAAAAAAACGAGCATGATAAAAGTGTTGTTGGTGAAAAAGCTGGTTCAAACAAGGGTAATGCAGGCATGAACAATATAATGAATACTGACAATAATGGTATCATAAATGACACCAATACTAGCATTGATGAACATGACCAAAATTCTGAACGAGATATTAGGCATGAATCAAGAACAAAAACTAGGCTTGAAGCCAAACAAGATGCTGAACGAGAACTCAAGCATAAAAAAACAAACCACAAACCATGTCCAATAGTTGTCATCAAAAATCCCGAATTGATTCAAGTGACTGAAAAAGAATTTGACCAAAAAAATAACGACAACAACACTAATGCTGAAAATGTCAAAGAAATGCTACAAATGCAAGTTGCGCAAATGTGTCGGGAAGCATTGATGGCCGAAAAAAGTCTTTTATTAGAAATGGTTCACTCCAAGTCATACCAATCAAGCGGTAAGCGAGTGATGATGTCTATCAATTGTCGGTACCTTGACCATTATTTGCAAGGCAGCATTTCTGCGGAAGAAATGAAGCAGTTGGTGCGTCAAGAGCGGTGGACAGAAGGTCATGAAGATCATATTCTCAACTATAAACTAAAAAAGTGTGATGTTGAAATACAAATTTGTCAAGAAACATATCATTTCGATCCAGAATTGTTGGAAGAAGGATGTATTTCACCACAGTATATTGTTCAAAAAGTGATTGAGCGGTTGTATAATACACTGAAAGAGATTGGTAATGAGGAAATGGAAATGTGTCGTGATATGAAGAAAATCATGATGAAAAAGAAAATGGTGGAGTTTAGTCTTTCTAAACTTAAACAAATTGGAGCTGACCGGTTAGGTATAAAGCAAAGATTTTTGAAAAGATTTTAAATAATAATACATTTGATAGTAATTCCTTAATTTGTATGCATCTATAAATAAAATTTAAAATAAAAATGAATTAATTTTTCTTGAATGAAATACTCCCAATAAAATACAAATCTAATAAATATTGTCGATAAAAATAAAATAAAAATAAAATAGTCCATAAAGTCGTAGAAATATAGTGTGTAATAGTGATAAAAAAAAATAGATAAACCCGTTTTGAAAGAAAATTATAATTTCTTCTGTTTTTTTTTTTTTAAATCATGATTCATTCAGATACTGATAACAAGAATTCATTTCTTCTTCAGTCAATGATTGGATATAAAGACATTTGGCAAGGATATCGTGATTGGGCACAAACTTATAATTGCTAGACCACTCTATGCACTGCATAAGAGATTTGACAATATTTGCGCTAGTCCGGAAACGATCAAAATTAATGAGTTTTTTGTTGGATGTCGAAAAAGTGTTGTTGTTTTTAGAAGAGTTATTAGTTGGCAAAATGCGTTTTGAAGAAGAAGAAGAAGATGACGGATCTGATTTAAGTTTGGATGAAGTTGAATTATCTTGTTGAGAGTTAGCATCAACAAATGCAGGTCTTTCAGCGTTATATGTCAAGTCACTTAAATAAACTCCCAAAAATGGAATACACCCCTTAGTAGCATCAATGCTGTTAATTTCAGTTCTCAGTTTTTGGAAATTGCGTAAAGGACTGACAACACCTTCAAGTTGGTGAAGCATCGATTGATCTTGCGGCGAAATAGAAGCCCATGTTTTGTCGAGCTTTTGAATTGCAAATGAGGAAAGAGCCAACACAATCTGCATCATTGTAGAAAAGTTTTGCAGTCGACGGGCATGATACGCAATATGAATAAAGCGAGCTACAGTGGCAGCGCGTTCTTCTAAATTACGAGTCAACAAGATTTCAGATTTAACCCAGTTGACTACCAAGTTGAATCGTGAAATGACAAGCTCAGTGCCATGACAAGCCGGACGTTCCACAAGAAAAGAAAGCCAACTTTGGATAGGATTGACAGACTTGTTCCAGTTAAGATCAATCAACTCTTGCCAATCTACTTCAGCAAGTGCGTCGCGTTCAATTAATGTCAACTGCTGAGCAAGAACTCGAGAAGAACAGCTCAATATAAATGGAGCATGGTTTCCGTTTTGAACAGAAACGTCGACTGACAGTGGATCATATTTGCTGCGAACAATCACTGATGGTAATCTAGCATGACCATACATGGGACGTTTGGGTTCAGATGCACTTAGTTTGATATCATTAATAGCAGGTTTTGTTGCATTAGATTGCTGCTTTTTGATTTCTGGTTTCACAGGATCAATAGAAGTATTTTGAGACAATGATGAACCTAATGGAGTAGAACGTGATTGGTTCGAAATGGAAGGTTTAGATGGTAATGTTGGAAATGAAGAGGCCAGAGTGACTTGGCGACCAGGATGTGGGTTTGATGGCTGATGTGGGTGACGGAAATTTATAGATGATGAAGAAGCGACAAATGGATACTGTTTAGAATTCATTTTGTTACCAGCATTAGATTGCACTTTTCCTCTATCATAGTTGAAAATGCCTTTACCTTTAATATCTCCTTCATGATTGTTGTTGGCGTTGTTTTTACCAAGAATTTCATTTTTTTTGAACGACGTTTGAGGTTTGTTATCATCAAACAATGAATTATCAGGCTTAGGTCCAAATCGATACTCTTGAGTGCGCTTGTTTTCACTAAAAGTGGCAGACAAAGGTCCAGAAGAAGATCTTGTTGGTGGCCCAGAGGGACCAGAAGCTGAGCCAAAAAGTCGACGGGTACCGTTGATGAACCTTCGTGAAGAACCAGCATCACCAGCTGAGACAACACGTTTAGAATCATTATTCAACATGGGATTCATAAGCGGTTTTGACTCGGTTCCTGAACTTGATTCAACGTTATACTTGAATGGCATGAACTCAATTGATTTTTTTGGAACAGATTCGCTGTCTGACTTTTCATGAATGGGTGTAGAAGAGCCTTGATAGTTGCCAGACCACAAATCAGACTTGTCAGAATCTTGAGGAAGTTCAGAGTTACGATGCTTGTTATTATGATTATGGTGATGGTGATGATGACGATGATGATTATGTCGGCAAGAATCATGACGTTCAAACAATCCCACATTTTCATTCCGTTTTATAGAATCCAATCCATTTTCTTTTTTCAAGTCAACGCCAGTGACAACTGAAGTTCTTCTGGACGGTGCTATTGTTATTCCATTTCCAAGCAGCCCGCTGTCTTTGTTGAGAGTACTATATTTACTACCAAACAACAATACGCCATCATCGAACCCGTCGTCACCATTTTTGCTGCTTCTTTTGCTTCTGTTCAAGTAGCTATTAGAGTAGTCATTCTTCAAACGCTTGATATCTTTGTTTTCAAACAAAACTTCTAAAGGCAACGAAGTCCGAACATTATGCAATTTGTCAATATATTTGTTTGACCCTGAGCGAGAAAGTGATGAAACGGTGCTATTACGGTTGCTTCCAGTACTACTGTTGCCAGCGTTACCTCCGTTCTTGACATGACTCAACAAATCAGAAACTGACCTTGAAGTACGAAGAAACCTGCGAGCACTAACTCGCTTTTTACTTTCGTCAACGCCTGTTAAATCACCATTATCAATGCCAGCATTACTAGAACCAGCAACAGTACTAGACCGAGATCCCGAGAACGTTGAAGATCCCTTGAGCTCTGTATTGAACCCAGGAAGCAACGAAAACTTGCTGTTGCGACGAAGCATGGAATTAAGATCAAAATCGTCAGAAGGTCCACACCAAATTTCATCTGCTGCTGATGGCGACATTGTAGTTATCATGGATCTGTTCATTCCAAAAGAATTTGGTGACAAATGTTTTTCAACATCACTCAAGTGTCTAGCCTTTTTTGTCGGTGTTTCAAAAGCTTCATTATAAAGCTTGGTCATGGAACCTTCAGGCGAAGAAACCATTGACAAGTTGGCCAGAATGCGTGATGCATGTCCAGAATGATCTAAACTATTGTCGGAATGGCGACAGCATGCACAACAGCAAAGCGAGCTAATATTTGCGCTGCTTGCGTTTTTAGTCACGCAGTCGGTACATGGTGTTGAAGAACCGACATCACAACTAGAACGGCAAGACAATTTATTATGATCCGAGTATCTGTCAAAAGAAGTTTCATTGTCAATATTATCGTTACGATCACATTTTTTGGAATTGCGGTCGGGGTTGGCACAAGAGTCTTGTCGATGACACTGACAACAGCAGCTTTCACTTTTAAAAGACATTGAAGTATCTTGAGGTGGTGTGTTGGAAGCACAAAACTGAAGAGTGAATGTATGATTAGCTGATGTGTTGCACGATTGGCTGAAAGTAGGAGTTCTAGTCGATCCTGGTGTATTATCCAATCCTAACGATTTGGGGAAATAGTTAGCTGTAGCTGTAAGTGGCAGAGGCTGCTGATTTTGTGGATCAACTTTATGATCAAAAGTAGTAGCAGTAGGAGGAGCACTTAATGGAGCAATACTTTTAGATAAATACGGCAGAATAGTCAAAGTTGTTTGAATAATTGTTGGATTTTCATACTGTTCCATCGTTGATTTATCAGATTGGGTCATTGCCTGTTTACCAAATCTTAAACCTTCTGTATTAAGTTCAGTTCCAGTAGATGCTCGAATCTTATTATTATTATTGCTGATGTTTTCGTTATTTGTATCGTTATCGTCACCCGGCTGATCAAACGCAGATCCCAAATTTGACATCATATCTGTGTGTCGACGAGGCAACAATGGACGAGGAGTTCTTAAAACAAAATCTTCAGATAATGATGATGGCAATGACGATGACGAAAGCAATGACCCATCTTGTAATGGGCCAACGATTGGGGAACAAGGTGGCGTTTCTAAAGCAGCATTCATAATGGGCGCAACAATTGGATCAAGCGAAGAGTCATGAGAAGTATCATTGACAAGTTCTGCTAAAGTAGGATTGCTCAAAAACAAACTAGAGTGACTGCTGAAATTACTGATATTTGGAATTTCAAGTGAGGTATTAACAGTTTTTGGAGAATTTGCATTTGACATATTAGTATTATCCAAACCAACCGATTTCAAACTAGATGGTTCATCAAAATTGTTGAATTTCAAAGAAAGAGTTGAGGGTTTGTGTTTAATGAAATGGTTAGTTCCAGAGTTTTCATTAATTGAACCATTATTTGGATCACCAGCAAGCGTCGTACTTTTTTCCGCTTCTAAATTTTCTTTGCTTTTAGAAGCTTCAATCCGTTTAATATCTTGAATTTGTTGACGTTCAAGTTCTTCCAACTCTTCTCCAATTCGTTCTTCCAAAACTTTGGCCTTTTCTTCTGTTTGGTGTTCTAATACTTGTTCAGAAGACGTCATATACTGCTCTTGTTCTTTTTCAAATTGTTCATAAGTTCCTTCCAATTTGCTTAAAGCTGCTTCTCGTGCTAATGCAACGCCTCCGACTGGTATATCATCTGGAATACGAGCAAGTTCAGCAACAATTTCCGAATCAAGACCAGGATATAGCATATTTTTGTTATTTTTGTTATTAGTAGTAGCATTATTGTCTGTTGAAGTTTGGTTCGGTGGATTGGCAATAATTGGTGATCTGGGATTTATGATACCATTATTTTGTCCAACAACATTTACAAAACTTTTGCGTTTATCTTTTGGAGAACTAGGCATTGAAAGATTAAGTCGGCCAGCACCACCAATTGCCGCAATTCCTGTAACACCGGTCGCGCCCATACGTTTAAGAACATGAGTAGTAGGAGCTCTCAAAATGGAATCTGAATTATTACTTTCAAATGAATTATCACTTTCAAATGATGAAAATGTGCTAATAGAATCTCTTTCATTAACAGAACTTTGACCGTTCTTAGAAGCAGCTTGATTTCCTAATCCAGTGATCCCAAAAAAGCTAAGTCCTCGTCCTTGTTGGCGGTGTTGACGTTGAGCAACCAGTTGTTGTTCAGGTGTAAGTTCTAATCCAATATCAGCAGCAGTCAAGCCCAACTCTAAATTTGTATCTTGCAAAAAAGTATTGCGGTTACCAAATGAGGTGCTTGAATGTAAACTACTGCTGTTGTTGGTATTGTTATTGTTGAAATTGCTGTTGCTATCATTGCGGGAAGATAAGCCTTCAGTCTTATCTGAATCATGACTCAAACTAGAACCTGCACCAACGCTACCAGCACCAAAACTGGCTGCACCAAAACTATTTGCGCCAGCACCAGGAGCCGCCAATTCTGTAGAAAAGGAGCCACTATTGTTATTAGTTATATCAAGAGCTTTGACAAAAGTATGCTGCTTGACAGTTGGAGAAGAAGAAGGTCCAGTGTAAAGATCATCATTTGAAAAACTTCCAGTATACTCGTTACCACCGCCAGCTGTAGGATTATTGCTGTTGATAGTAGTAGTACCATTTCTACCAGTCCCACTATTAGCACTTGTTGGCAAAAAAGGTGGATCAGAAAACAATATAGATGGAACATTATTGGCACCATTACGCTCAAGAACCGGTTTATCATTCATTTGTGATTTCGCTTGTGAACTTTCTTGTGCATCTGTTTGAAAAACATCTTTAGAACCCATTTGAGAGTCCAACTCCGAGTCCAGTTTTAAACTCACTTGAGAATCAAGATTTGACAAAGACCCCAATCCAAAAAAATCTTTCTTAGCTTGTTGACCAAACGAACTTTCATTCGATGAAATGTACAAAGGTGAAGACGACAAGGAAGCGGATGCTGGAGTCGAGTGAAAACCCGATGTAGAAACTAGAGCTGGTGCAGATTCAAGAGCAGGCGTGGCTTCAAGAGCAGGTGTAGATGTTGCAGCCGGAGCTGACACAAATCCTGGTGTAGACGTTGTGGCAGGTGCAGATGCTGGCGACGATAATGAAAAAGAATCACCTAAAGAACCATTACCATCATTAAAATTTAAAACTACAGGCAAACGATGAGGCGACATTTCTTTATTTGAAAACATTTCCTTGGTTGACGACAAACTTCCAAAACTTTGACTTCTTTTGCGACTAGCAGTTTGATGATCCGAAATAGCCATGGTAGCCAGGTTAAGATTGTTGCGACGCAAATTGCTCATACTAGTCTTGTCTTCATTATTCCGAAATGCATGATAGGCATTAGACGGTCCAGAAAAAAAGTTGTTGTTACTATTATTGTTATTATTAATACTATTAAAGTTGTGGATGTTGAAATTACTATTGTTGCTGTTGATGCCGCCAGATGATGATGAAGATAACGAAGATGAAGACAAAGATGAAGAAAAATTGCTATTGGACGATTTGTTCAACAATGCTGGATGAATGTTGGATCCATCTTGTGGATTTTGGTCTATGATAGCGCTGAAAGAATCACTTTCTTCAAATAGAATGCCACAACTGCTATCACTATCCAAACTCATGGGACTAGCAATACTGGGAATCATGATGAAGTCAGGATGATTAATTGTTTCGGTACTGAGCATAGATACTGGACTATAAATGTCATCACTATCGTTTAACCGGTGGTTGGTGTTGATGCTTGTGACGCCAAGTCCGATATTCGAACGAGACCGTGATCGTGAACGGGATAATGATCTAGTTATTCTAAAATTTTCAACACTTCGTTGAAAAGAAGTTTGTGGACGTAACCTGTGATGTTGGTGATGTTGGTGTCGGTGATGAGATGGTTGGTTTGTTTGGTTTGTTTGAGATACCTGAGCTGGTTGGAAATTTTGTCCTTGTATCCCAGAAGAATTAAAACTGTCTGCAATCTCGTTCTTAGTTTCACCAAACCCATGTTCTATCTGATTAGTTTGACTTTTGATATCAACAGTATCATGAACCTGCCGCAATCCTAATCTATTCTCAGAATTTATATATTCGTTTGATGTCGGTTGCGCAGTTGCCAATGATTGTGTAGATCCTAACAACAAAGGACCTTGAATACTAGTTGTAGTATCTGTATTGGTAGTATCAAATGACGAAAACGAAAGTCGTTGAAGAGATCCAAATGCCAAAGCAACAGCAGATTCTGAAAGTCTTGAATTCTTATTATTGTTGTTTTTGTCACCATTATTAGCTTCACGTCCTTCACAATCATCATCACTCAATAGCAAACTATTATGGCTCAATACATCATTACTAAGCGCAGTTTTCCAAGACTCAGATTCAGTCGAATTGGATTTACACATAGATTGCGTAGTCGTAGAAACAGAACCTGATGTATATTGAGGATCTGCTGCCAAAGATGTTGACAACAAAAGAGTGTTTGAAGGTAATCTGTTGATTTCAACTAAATCGTTATTAAAATTTATTTCTCCATTTCTAATATTATCGTTATCAGAAAGAACTCCATTATTAGAAAGAATCGTTTCCACAGGCACAGATACAGTTGTTGGAGAAGTATAAGAAGTACATTCCCGATCTTCGCCATCATCGTCATCGTCACCGTCCCCTGAATTTCGAATTGAAAAGGATTCAGCAGATGATTCAAATGAATCAAGTTTGGGTGTTGAAGGTGATGAAGTGTAAGATAACCTCAAATTATGAATATTTTGATTTTGGAATTTTTGAAAGTTTTGAGAAGGTTGTAACGAATTGGATTGATTGTCTTCTAATTTAAAAACTGGAGAATTGGTTTGAGTAGTTTGACCAAGTCGAGGTTGTTGACCAGACTGAATTGATTGAGTTCGTTGAGGTGGTTTACCAAGTTGAATAGGCTGACTTGATTGGACTTTTTTGTTAGGTTGGCCATTTATTGTACGATCAGCTTGGTTATCATTCAACAAATTTTTAGAATTCAATTGACTCACTTGATTAAATGAACTCAAAGGATTCAACGGTTGCAAAACTGGTAACGGAGCTTCATGGCTTTTTCGATACCCGCTTTGTCTTGGACTAATATTAGAAAATCTGTCTGAAGAATTGTCAGCTGTAAGCAAATCGTTTTCAATAATAGGACTGCATTCAACTATAGGGCTAAATTTGGCACCAGATTGAAAAGTGATGGTATTGCTCATATTAACGTTGAAATTATTAGTATCATTAATCGTGTTGTTGAGATCATCATTTTTATTGAAATTTGAAAGATTGGAGCCATTCAAAGTAAGACCTGGATGAACATGAGGAACCAAATTATCACGTTTCTGAGCAGAAAATGCAGGACCCAAAATGTTGTTATTGCTGAAACCAGCTGGATCAGAATTAAAGTTTTGAGCATTCCATTGGGTATTAAAAGCGCTATTCATTGTAAACCGAGAATTGACTGAAACAAGCGATTCAGAATCTTTAGAAAGAGAGTACGAGCTCATATTGAAAGATGGCGATAAAAGAGGTTCTGAAACATTTTTCGATTCAAGGGAATGTAAAGATTTTGATGCAGGTATGGTATCATTATTATTGATGTTGACAATATTATTTCCTTGAAAACTGTTGCTTCGATAAACATGAAGAGGGATGTTGCGGCACGGCGACAATTGAGAAATAGTAGTGCGCATGTCTAAAGAATCAATCAAAGAAAAGCGACTTGACTGAGAATTGTTGCGTGACATGACAATAGGTGTATTTCGAGAAGATGTGGAAGATTCTGCATTTGGTGAATCTGTAGTTGAATCAATATTGGGATTGGTCTTGGTATTATCAATGTGCTGAAGATTTGGAATCTTTTCACCGTTTTCATTTTCACCTTTTGACATCTCTGTTTCTTCTTTTTTAGCTTCTTCAAGAATTTTTCCAAGTTCTTCAATAACTCTAGCACTCAAAATATCAATTCTCGTTTCATTGTTGGCATCATTGTTGCTGATGTTTGTATTGATTTTAATGGTATTGGTAGAATTGTTTCCAAAATTATTTTTAGATACCAAACTTTTAGATGTCGAAAAATCAAAATTTGATGTTACACCATCCACAAATTGAGAATTATCACCATTTTCATTTTCTCCAATATTGTCAATATTATCAACATTACTGTTTTCATTTTCTTCAACAACAATTTTGGAAAAAAACTTGGATACCGATTTATTCCGATTGTGTCCCAATTCCTTTTTCCAAAACTCCAAGACATGTTTGATAGATCCTTTAGATTTCTTTTTAAACGAATGATCGCTGGAAGGGGTATTATTTGAATTTGATGATGTTCTTTGTAAATTTACCGTTGACGTGCATGCACCTACCGAATTTCCGGTAACTACTGAATGACCTGTTACTACTGAACGCCCAGTGACAGCTGAATTTCTCGCATTTGCTGAATGGCCAGTTGCTGTAGATGCAGATGTAGATGGCGACGAAAAAAAAGCGCCAATCGATTTGGGCGTAGGAGGGTTTAAAGAACAAGTAGGGGTTTTCGATCTATCAAGGGTTTTATAATTATTAGAATTTTTCGAACCATTTGAATCTTTCGAAAAAGCTGGCGATTTAGAAAAATTTGGCGATTTAGAAAATACCGATGGTTTAGAAAAGGTTGGAGTTTTAGGTTCGGAATGTAATGATTCAGGAGGAGCCAAATAAGGTTGGATAGGCCTTAACGATCTGACAGGAGTAGATGGTTGTTTAAAAGTGACTTGGATATCGGAAGAAGGGGTAATTGCAGTTGATCCACGAATAAGTTGGCCCATCATTGCTAAAATTTGGTGATTTATCAAGTCTGGAGAATTGGTATGTGGAGTTATGAGGTCTGGATTTTTATTATGTTGACTTGTATTGGTATTAATGGTATTGATATTTGTTTTTGATTGAGTATTGGAGTTAGGATAACGAAGTTGGTGCTGATTAGAATGATTAATTGAAGAAACCGTATTTGAATTGATTTCATTAGAGTTCAAAACAGCAGGAATAGGAGCTTGATATAAGGAAAGAATGGTTGTTCGTCTAGTCGAAGGAGCCAAAGAAGTGACAGAATTTGTTCGACTTGGAGCACATGAATTATAAGCACCTCCAGGTTTAACAGATTTATAACCCTGATTTTTATCGGAATCATTTTGGGAATCTGAATTTTGGGGTATTTTGTAATCATTTTGATGAGTATTTTTACTTTTATTATTATTAATATTCTTAGATGGACACATTTCACGTTGAACCATTTCAGAAGTATAAGGCTCAGTGTCCCAATAAATAGAGCATTGATTGATCCAAGACTTTTTGAGTTGAATCAAGATCCGTAGAAATGCAGTGTTTTGTTGAACAGGTTCCCAAGCATATAAAGCATTTGAATAGATGGCAAACTGGACTCGAAGTTCATAAGAAGGAACAAAATCTTCAGGAAAAAAATTAAGAACCCAATGGCGAAGCATGACAAAAGTTCTAACAGCCACATCGCGGCCCAATTCATGAATGATTATTGATGAAGCATTTTTAGTCAAGACATGGTTGTTACCATAAGTATGGTGAAATTGGATAGCCCATGCCAGTCTTGCAAAAACCGTTTCCAACAAAACAAAAGGATCCATGAAAAGACGATAAGTGAGAAAAAAGTCGGAAAGAACGTCATAACTTAGAATATCTCGAGACGTGAGATAAACAATCAACATTTCTGGAGATACAGCTGATGGTGAAGATACGGTATATGAAGAAGAGTTTGAAGAAGGGGTATTTTGGTGAGCTGAAGGTCTTGGAGGAATGACTGACTTTTGCTTAGAAACTGAAGACGATGAAATCGACAATGACGGCGATGATGAATCAAAACGAATAAGAGAACGATCGTTTTTGCACCGTTCAAGCGATAAAGAATCAAAGGTATGAGGAGGGCATTTTGGCGCTGAAAAAGGCCAATTTGTGGTATTTGAAGAGTAGGAACTCAAGGCTTGAGACAAGGAACGGGTATGATTTGGTGACGAGTTCAAGACCCTCGCAGAAGGAGGTGAGGATTGAGGCGAGTCGTACTGAGCGTTTGGACTCGAGGATTTCGACACTTTCGACGAATTGGACGAGGAAGCTGAGGATGACAAAGGATTGCCATGCTGAGAAGCCGTGATCATTTCTAGAAGTAGCGTTAGTGACGTGAATACCCGGTCGGGCCTTAACTAAACTGAATCGGTTACAAACCTAACTAATATCGATCTCGAATTGGTTGCAAGAAAAAAAGTTGCTTGGAGCGCCGAAACACGCTGAAATGGCGCCCCTGCTGGAAAAGCCCCTTTGCAACAGCGGTTATTGCCTGTTTGGGTAATCGGCAGATGGAAAGGTCATGTGAATAATATTAGATAGTCACGTTTAATGTTGTGCAATGGCCAGGCCTGTAACAGCGAATCTGGGGTAGTTGACTTTTTTCAGCTTTTCTTGACAAATCTTGACAAATCTTGACAAATCTTAACGCAACTCAATCACATGACTTTCACAACCCCAGATTGGCCTGTGATTAACTCGGGCCGCTGATTGGCTCGCTCAACGTCCCGACGGCCCATTAGCCCGACTCCTGCTCGTCGCCTTAAATACCAGCTTTTTTCTTTGGTTTCAATCCATTTTTTCACATTTATTCTTCATCACTATTCTCACATCCACTCTCAAAAAATGTCTGACAAAAAAAAAAGCAAAAGCGCTGCCATTGATCTCATTGCTGGCGGCACTGCCGGCTTGTTTGAAGCCCTCTGCTGTCACCCCTTAGATACCATCAAAGTCCGCATGCAATTGTCCAATAAACAAAATGCTGTTGGTCCTGATGGCAAACCTGTCAAAAAACTTGGTTTCATTGGTACAGGTATTCAGATCGCTAAGCGTGAAACCCCTTTGGGTCTGTATAAAGGTCTTGGTGCCGTCGTTACTGGTATCATTCCCAAAATGTCGATCCGTTTTTCGTCTTATGAATTTTACAAGCGTCAATTGACTCCAATTGATGGATCCAAGATTACCGTTTTGAACAATTTTATTGCTGGTGTGGGTGCTGGCTTGACTGAGGCTGTTCTTATTGTTAATCCTACTGAAGTTATCAAGATTCGTCTTCAAGCTCAAAACCATTCAATGGTTGATCCTTTGGATGTTCCAAAATACCGTAACGCTGCTCATGCTCTTCTTGTTGTGGTCCGTGAAGAAGGATTTTCCGCTTTATACCGTGGTGTCACTTTAACTGCTGCCCGTCAAGCTTCTAACCAAGGTGTCAACTTTACTGTTTACTCTGAACTCAAGGCTAAACTTTCTGAAATGCAGCCTGAATACAATGGCCAGCTTCCTTCTTATCAAACTTCAATCATTGGCTTGATTTCTGGTGCTCTTGGTCCTCTATCAAATGCTCCTCTCGATACCATCAAGACCCGTATGCAACGTGAAGGTGGAGCATCCAAAGAATCTGGATCTTCTCGATTTATGCGTATTACTAGACAACTGATTGCACAAGAAGGTATCCATGCTCTTTATAAAGGTATCACACCTCGTATCATGCGTGTTGCTCCTGGTCAAGCCGTTACGTTCACTGTTTATGAATACATTCGTGATTTCCTTGAAGGTCTTCCTGGTATTGGACCAGAGGCTGCCACTTTTGAAGAATAAACAGACATTAATGATGACTATTATAGAAATGAAATATGAATTTAGTGTAATTTTAATTTTTACTATTTTTAAAAACATGTGAGCAAATAACGAGGTTGAAAAATTGAATCAATGATTTGGGAATCTGGTGTTGAATATTATGATTCATGTGAGGCTAATTGAATTTATTATTTGGTCATCGGTCGCAGCAACAGCAATATTTGGTAGAAAGCTTATTTAAACGATTTTTTTGTTTCTTTTTGATTATTTCTTTTACTAATTCACTAATTCTCTTAAAAAAAAAAAAACAAAAAAAAGAAAATGATTTCCTTTATTACACTATTTTCATTAATCTCGGTTGTGTTGGCAGCACCAATTCCTCGAGACAATTCTAAAGTGGTTGGCTTCAAACTGGCATCACATGTTCAGTATCCCCAACTATCTGAACTGTCTCAGTTTAAGAAACGAAGCTACGAGAATTTGGTTAAGCGAGATTCAAGTCTTGACCAAGAAAGCGGGTTTGATATTGATGATAATAATCACACAGTCTATTCGTCACTACATGACAGAATCATTGCTTATTCTATTGACATCGGACTTGGAGATCCAGTCAAACCATATTCCATGATTCTTGATACTGGGTCTTCGGAATTGTGGATTGGAAATTCAACACAAATAACAACCAATCCATATGACTATTTCAACGACACGGCCAAAAACATGAACGGAACCATTCAGTATCTTGTTTATGGAATAGGAAGGGTAGCGTTACAATGGGGAACAACTGCTTTGACACTTTTGTCAAACACATCTAGTTTATACACGATTCAAGATGCTCCGTTTAGTGTTGCTTTTCGAACTGCCGAACTACAGACGTTTTCTCATGTGTCTGGGTTGATTGGTTTGGCAACTAATGAACGTAACCATACCAATTTACCACAGTTGATGAAACAAAATGGACTGATTGAGTCTACGTCTTTTTCCCTTGCTCTTAATAACAAAACAAACACATCTTGTATTTTATTTGGAGGTGTTGATCATTCCAAATATACGGGTCAATTAACATCAGTACCCCGAGTCAATATCAGTGGAACCAGCCGTCAATATCTGACTGTCAATTTGACGACCATCAATTTGGTTAATTCCAGCGAATCAAATAACATCAGTCAACCCATATTACTAGATTCTGGAACTACATATACGTACCTTCCTTCTGATATCTATGACCAGGTAATTTCATATTTGGGAGTCGACGACAGTGTCACCCAAACGTACGGAGAACCCATGTTAGATATGCAAACATATGGTGATTACGAAATAGAGTTTGAGTTTGCAGGAGTTGCCAAATTTAAAGTCAAAGCCAGAGATTTGACAGTTCCAGTCAGCAAGTTTAATTTGAATCAGGTGGAAAAAAGGCAAAATAATGATGGCAAAAACCCATTTAGACCCGATCCTGCCTCGGTAACAATTGTGGATGAGTTGACAACAATTCCAGTGCCGACACTAGCGTCATCACCAACACCAACATCGACATCTAACACAGCTACTACAAGTTTAGAAACAGGAAGATACGTTCCATTAGGATTGGCAAAAGCAGCCAGTTCCAAAACGTCATTGCTGGTTCTTGGAGAACGAGCCATGCAAGCCGCTTATTTTGTGTTTGATTTGGATTCCGACAGAATTGCGATTGCACAGGCAAGGCAGTGTATCGATAATGATGATGATGGTGAAGACATTGAAACGATTAAAGATGGAGTGATTCCTGGCGCAATTGTGGTTTGATTTATTGGTTGGGCGATTATGATAGATACCGCAAGGGTTAGGGTAAAACATGATTACTGCTGCAGATACATACAAAGCTTAATAAACATTTGTAATCACTTATCAGCCTCCCCGCTAATCAAAAGACCTAACCCGTAGACCATCCGATAACACACGTGACCCGCTAGTCCTCTATTTTTTTTTTTTTTCTAAAACTATAAATTGGCGTTTTTTTTCACTCTACAAATTTTCCTTCATTCAAGTTTTTCAATTTATAATCCGTGTCTTCTCTCTGCTTTCCTCATTAAAATAATGAAGTTTTCAATTGTTTCTGCAATTGCCTACTTGGCATATGCTGCTGCTGCTCCTATTCCCGAAGATACTGCCGTTCTTCGTCGTGAACTTGTTCCAGGAGTTCTTTCTTTTGACCTTGGCGTGACTACTGGTTCCTTTGATAAGTATCGTCTTGCTAAGCGTGATTCTTACATGTCTTATCAAGCCGGTATCACTAACCAGAATGATGCCAGTTACACTTTGGATTTGGGAATTGGTTATCCTCAACAAAAGTACGAGTTTGTCATTGACACTACTTCTTCAGCCTTTTGGATTGCCAACAACACTGAAATTACCGAAAAGCCATACTACTTTAACGGAGACACCATGCTTGTTTCCAATGCCCAAAACCTCCACTCCCATACATACTTTGACGGCGCGTCGGTCAATTACACCGAAGCCATGACCCAGGTCAAGGTTGCTCGTAAGACCATCCGCAACGTTCCTCTTGGCATTGCTTACAACACCAACAATCTTCCCTCCTTGAATTCAACATCCGGACTTTTGGGTCTTGGTTCGGGTTCCGACATTCTCCGTCTTTTGAAGGATCAAGGTTACACCAACCGCACCGGTTTTGCTTTGTCTTTGTACACCGACCGCAGCACTGGTGCAAACATTATGTTTGGTGGTGTTGACCACGGCAAGTATGTCGGCAAGCTTTGGGTTATGCCTCGCCAGGATGTCGATGGCCTCTCTACTGATTACCCATACAATGGTGTCAAGGTCAACTCCATGTCTCTTGGTGGAACTTCTTACGACATTGGTTCCGGCTTTTTGATTGACGCTGCCAACACCTTTTCATACGTCCCTGAAAATGTTTACAATGCTCTCGTTGACTATTACAATGTTGACACCTCTGACGAAGCTGTTGCCAAATACGACGCTCCCATGTTTGACGTCCAGAAAGAGGGCGACAAGGAATCTTCAATCAACATTGCCGGTGCCGAAATCAAGTTTAAGGGAACTGACATTGCCATGGCCGACCCTCCTCACATTGACCACCCCAAGCACCACCGCGTGTTTGGTTTCCGTCCCAACACTGACTCCAACGGCGTTTCTTCGTTGGGCATTTCCATGTTGCATAACATGTATGTTGTTTTTGATTACGATGGAGACAGAATCATGGTTGCCCAGATTGACACCAATCCCGGCTCCACCTACTTGATGCCCATTTCCGACAACATTAGGTACTCCAAGGTTGCTCCCGACTTTGCGTAAAATCAATGATTAAAATTTTGATGTAGTTTTTGTTTTTAATTAGTTTGTTTAATTTGTATTTTAATTGTTGATACTTAATAAAATGGTTGTACTTTAATTTAAGCTTTTTGTTTTTGTGGGCCAAGAAAAAAAAATAAATAAAAAAAAAGAGCCAATCTTAAACTTTTGTGCGGTATCAAGATGCAGCCCAAATGGTGGCCAATTAGCGTTGGGTATGTGGAGTGGGTGTTTAGCGGCAGCCGAAAAAGATTAGAATGCACACAATTATTGGTTGTTTTTGGGCGGCAATTATTAATTTTTGGTTTACAAGAGCTCAATCCATGATATAAACGTAAACAGATGAACCACAAATTGACAAAACATTGACAAAATAACAACAAAATACCAAAGCTTAAACAGAAGTCTAATTGAGAGGCTATTGTCGACGGGTTGGGTTAGTAACTGTCATGTATCCAGTACTTGCCGATGAGTATCTGGAGGTACTGTGAGAGGTAATGTTGTAGATACCGTCATTGCTATTACTGCTGTTGTCATTGCTATTGTTGTCATGACCACTATTGTCATTATCATGACTATGCAAGTCCCTAACCACTCGTTCCTGAGCATCATCGTTCTTGATCATCTTTTTGCTCGGCAGAATGATGGCGCGGTCAATGGCGTACGGCAGCGACCGCTGTCTGCCGCGATACAGCAGCCCAATCACCACGACCTTGCCCACGACAGAAAACTGGCTCGAGAGCGACATGTTGACGCCGGCGTAGCCCGTGCTCAGTCCCACGGTGCCGTACGCCGACGTCACCTCAAACAGAATGTTGAAGATTGGCATCGTTTCGTGGTGCGTTGCCGGGTCGCGGTGTGTGATTTTGTGCGCTTCGGAAATGCAAATTATGAATAGCGAAATGAACATGAACCACAGATCGTAGGATAGTTGTCGCATCAAATGTGTAGTCACGTCTGATATATTTTTGTTCTTGGTATCGTCACCATCATCATCATCATCATCATCATCATCATCATCGTTGTTACTACTGTCATTCTTTTTGTTTCCCATCATACTTCTTTTGTAAACCCCCAGCGTTTGTTCTTCATACACATTCGTGTGTCGCACAGACATGGCAATCGGAAATATGCTGATGTACATCATGATAGTGTAAGACACCAATACTGCAGGATGCAGCTCGCTTATTGACAAAATCCCGAATCCTGTCGTTCTTGTCGCAACCGCTTGGAAAAATCCAGACATTATACGGTATCCAACTGGTATCAAATCAAATATTGGTATACTTATGTTGCCAACAATGTTGTTGATCTCCGTAACAACCTGTTTACCATCGTTTGACTTGTTGTTCAAATCTAGTATCAAAAAAAGAACAGTGTCAATCACATTCAACGCAACAAGCACGCCAAACAGCCACCAAGTAGGACCCGACGGAAACAGCAACGTGAAACATCTTCGCGGATGGTCCAGCAAAAAAGCCAAAGTCTCTTGCATTCTTCCGTACCTCTTGCTCAACTTGAACATGGTCCAAATGATGAATCTCAACAAAACCGGAAACCCCGTGTTTCCGATAATCATGAAAAACGGAACAACAATCAGAATATACAGAGAGGTCGAGAAACTTGCCATCGAGTCTGGTGTTAGCGTAATTCCCAAATTGTTGAACGCTGAAGCTGCTGTAAAAATCCCCCACCAAGTAGCTGAAAATCCTTCCTTTTGAAACAGTTGAAAAAACTTGGGTACGTCGTTGTTATCATCAAGACTAAAGAATCCCAAATTGATCTTTGACTTTGATCCCCACGGAAGTATCAAAACGACAGCTAGGATGTGCCACCCAACATAATACCAAACCAAGATTTTAGCCAACAGCTTGAGAGCGCGGTACTCGACGCCCCCAAGCTCTTCTTTTTGGTCGTCGCTTAGGCCCACAAAGACGGAGTTTCCTTCAATGGTGGGCTGGTAGGTCAAGTAGGTGGCGCTCATTGTGCGAGACAGGTCGTGGAGGCTTTGGGTGCTGTGGGTGTCGTGAAAACTTTGAATGCTGTGTATATTTTGTAAATTTTGGTCATTAGTGGTAGACGATGATGTTGACAAATCAGTAGCTGCACGTCTAGGAAACGAAACAAACGTGTACTCATGATGTCCAACAGGATGATTACGGCTGTGGTTATGTTTATGAGAGTTTAGGGTATGATCAAAAGATCTTGCACGGTTCATTGGAATTGGACGGATTGGAGGGTGAGCCGGATCCATTGATCTAGCACGGTTTGGATGACGAAAACGAGTTGGGTCAATTGAATCCGTAGACGACTGAAAAGTCGTATTTGCTAAAGGGCTCGAAACATTTGGTTTGAATCGGTGGTGTGTGTGAATACGCCGAGGACTTTTGTCATTACTTTGGTTTTGGTCTTGAGTAGAAGTGTGAGCCAGGTTTTCGACTCCGTTTTGAAAATAGATGTGACTGCTTTTCTTTTTTGAACTTTTGTTGTTGAACGACAAAGGAAAAGAAAACGACTTTTTGGGAGAATTGAGAGCATCTTTGTCTGGATCGTGGTTATAACTGATTACCGTATTCTTTTTATCGTTATGATAATAATGACTTGCTGGATTTGAACGAAAGCTTTGGATTGATTGGATACTTTCTTGACGAGCAAATCTGTGGGGATGAGGCAAGTCACCGAACCTGATATCACGGCTGGTCAAAGAAGGAGGTAATTTTTTATCTTGGTTGTCCACTTGATCTGTATTTGGATCCAGCGATTCGACAGACGCATTATAAACAGGCTTTTCGTCATTGGTTTGTGGCTGATGACCCAATTCTAAATCGTTATCGTTATCGCTATTATTATTATTATTATTATTATTGTTAAAAACGCTGGTGATTGACCGTTTCAACTGCTGATAAACGCCATTTTTTTGTTCACTCTCTATCGGGTTATCGGTCGCATTTCCACTCGACGCCAGAGTCACTGCACGAGTAAAATAGCGACGGTATCTCGATTGCTCTTTTGACCTCGTGCCAATGCCCTTGAACTCGCGCTCAAAATAAAAGAGGCGGACAAAAACCACGATTGTGTTGATGAAAATGGGGTTTGTGAGCATTGGAAAGAAGTAGACGACCAGCTGTTGCCAAGTGTTGAGCTCGTTCACGTTTATGCTAGAACAGAATTGTATTGGTGACGCTGTGGATTAGCCAAGAACGCTTGGTTTGATGCAAGAAAATAACAAAATATGTGTGTGTATATGTGTGAAACTTACGGATTCAAGCCACCCTGAGTGCAGATGCTGGCACCAAAGTAGAGAGCGTCGATGTAGGAAATGCCCGAGGCTGGATAGATGAGAATCGAAGCAACGACGATCATGAAGAACA
>JAJLVH010000019.1:0-26043 GCA_030570155.1 Magnusiomyces magnusii
GGGGTTATGAACCATTTTAGTGTGTTCTTTCAAAAAGTCAATAAGTTGGATGTTTCCTGCAGAAGAACCGTACTGGAGAGCAGTTTCAAGCGCGATATCGTTTTCATGATGCAAGTCGGCCTTTTCCTTGCGAATAGTGATTTTAAGTTCTTCATCGGGAGACTGAGGCAAAGCGTCAATACCGCGAGAGAACGGAGGAGCAAGAGTGTCAATGGTGATTTCATTAAAAGGAAAAAGATCAGGAAGAGGAAGGCCACCACCGAGAGAGACAATGTTTGGGTCATTGAAATGCTTAAAAGCGACTTTAAGGTGAGACGGCTGGCGACTTTTAGCCTCGGTGGAAAGATGGTATTGGAGGTCTTTAGCAAGATGAGCGTGGGTCATTTTAAAATAATAATAATAATAATAATAAAATAGTAATAACAATTGATAAAGAAAAAGAAAAAAGAAAAGAGGATTTGTACTTCCTTTTATAGCCGCAGAAAGTTCAAATGACTCAGAGATAAAGGTCTTGATTTTTTTTGTTTTTTTATTTTAATTTTGACAAAATTCTATCAATTTCTATGAATTTTATGATTCTTCACACTTTTGATTCGCCAATTCCAATGTTTTTTTACACAATCCTTCGATCAAAGCCATATTTCATTGATGTGTCACTAATGTTTTTTTTTTTTTCAGTGACGCACAACCCCGGGTTTCATTACTAAGCCGCCTTTGCGCGGGTTACGATAATGCAGCATCACGTGTAGCGGGTATTGGCGGGTATAAACGTGGTTTCCACGAGTCGATAGCCTTAATACAAGCAATAACCATAGAAATCAATGGTTTGAAATTGTTGGAAAAAGCTTTTTTTAATTTCATTAATTTATTAATCATTGACATACTTTATTAATATTGTCATCAAAGCCAATCAATCATTAACGATTGTCTTATCAATTTACGTGATTGCAAATTATGTCTGGTTTCCCACCATTCACAGGTCTTGATCCATGACTCTGTGGGCTATCAAATTGATTTTAAATTGATTTTAAATTGGTTTCAAATTGATTTTAAATTAATTATAAAAAACCAGAGTTTGGCAAAACTTTACACATATTAACAACTGATCTCTTTCGACAAAAGATATTTGTTGTTTAAATGATCACAAATGATACGTATATGAGCTAGGAAGTGATCAGTCACCTGCTGACTAGGTGCTGCATACGGTATAGACTTGGAGCATTGCTAGGAGATTAGAACTGTTGGGGTGTGTGGGGTATAAATGCATCAGGTGTTTGAAGAAAGTGATGATTGGATTAGATGGTGGACACGGTTAATCTTTTTGATAAATGAATCAAGAGATTTGACATAAACAGAGTAAGAAGTAAGTTTGTTAATTTTGTCAAAAAACTTTTTTCAAGTCAACAAAAGAATGATCAGTATTGTAAATGCTAAAAGTTTCAAGAGGTTTAAAAGACTCATGAGAAATATTCAAGAAATCGTTTTCTTTTTGTTTACATTTTTAGAAACCAATTCAAAAATAGACCAGTCGAAATTATCATATCTTTTTAGATTCAAAGTATTTGTGTCTTGAAGGGTTTGCACACAAAAGTGTCTGGATAATTAGGGTTGAAAATAGTTTAATAATTCCAGTTTATCATGACCTTTCAAAGTTAAATTCAAAGTAGAAAATCAATTAGATACAAGCAATTGATATTGAATATATATATCACATGACGTATTACAGCAAGTGTAACAAACACGCAACTGATTTTACATGTCTTTGGTTGAAGTCCGTTGGTTGTTGTTATGAGCTTCCCAACATTTCTTAAAGGCTTGCATCTGAAACGAGTGTTAAAAGAGATGGATTTGGTTGATGAGAGTTGGTTGAACAGAATCAAAACAGGCTTGACTTACTTCCGGAATACATTGGCGCCAATCTTTGGTATCAGCGTGGCAAAGAGTCAATTTAAGGTTTTCGTCAGCACAACCAGTGTTGTTTATACGTTGGTCCCTAAAAAAAAAAAGATTTCACACATTAGCTGGAACTGGACATGAAATCAAAACGCCATGATCATTAGTAAAATTACCATTCGTCGGGCTCGTCGTCGTCAATTTTGCTGGGGCTTGTGTTTTTGGGATCTTGAGACATTTCTGTTCCGGTTGGTGTTGGTTTAGGTGCAAGCCAGAACTGGAAAACGGCTTTTTGGCGGGTCCAAAGAATCGGCGTGCGGCTGCGACAATATTTTTATTTGTTTTATTTGCTTTTATTTGTTCTTTTGGCAAATCAGCAAATCATTAAATTAATAAATTAATAAATCATTAAATTAATGAATCAACAAATCAACAGTGTTGCTGCTAAATTGTTAAACCAAACCTCCATGGACCCTAACCTACACCAGCCAGCGCCCAAAAAAGCGTCTGAACCTCCAAACAGCAACGCTCCACAACCAAGCCACGAGCCTCGCGACACTTCGGCCAGTACGGATCATCGCATCAACCACCACCAGTCTCACGACTACGTGCCTCATCATCGCTCTTTCATGCAACGTCGCCGGTCGCGTTCGCAAAGCGCTACTCTTCCTTTTGTTTCCGACTCTTCGGCCATGAGCATCGATAAAGGCAAGACTCCTGCCAATTCCACGCCTCTTCTTGGTGGCTCTAAATACAATGGCTATTCTTCATTGAGCAACAGCAACGTTGAAATCTCTCCTACAGCTTCTCCAAACCCTTTTGAACCTTTCAGCAGTGCCAAAATCCGTTCTCGTTCAAACACCGTTGCTGATTTTGCCCGCCACCAATCCTTCTCATCCATGTCCGACAGAAGCGACTTTTTCGGCTCAGAACCGACGTCTCGTCGTCCTTCTGTAGTTTCGTCTTTAGCCGACGTCTGTTTGCCGATCGACGCTCAAAGCAATGTGTCTCATCCAGGCCAAGGGCCTTTCGATATGTCGTATCTCGACGAGTTTGCTCGGAACGAGCGGCTTGAGCACCAAGCTCTTGAGGATTCCCTGTCTTTACACACTACGACCAACTCTGAAAACCATCCATCCAACAACAACGTTCTCAGGTCTCATACTGTCAATGAAGTTAATACCTTAGAAGGCAGCCGTCTCCGACCTTATCGTGTGGTTCCCTGGAAAAATGCGTCTCAGAATTCGCCACAACAAAAGCAACAACAAAAACAGCAACAGACTTCTTCTTCTTCGTCAAAAGGTCCTAGTGTCGCGTATGGAGGATTCAAGGCTCCCGATGATTTTAATGCAAGAAACAGAAAATACAATCGATACTTTGATCCTTATTTCACTGGAATTAATGACAATTCTCATCGTACCGGTCCTCCATTAAGGTTCACTTACTTTCGCGATGATTTGGATTCAACCATTCATTCTCCTTCTGTTTCTGGTTTACTTCAAGATGGTCAAGCTTTTGATGATCTTTTCAACTATCCCAGCAATGTTGCTCCCACCGGAATCAATACTCCTGCTGATTTGGGTACTTTGACTCCTCAAATCTCAACTATTGCTGCCAATGCTGCAAACGCTGCAAAACAAGCCGTTGCAATGGATCGTGGCCAGTCTCGTAATTCTTCTCCCCTTCCTTCAACTATTCATCCTCAAGCTGCTTCTAGAGGTTTATTAAGCAATGATTCTAATGCAAGTCCTTCTGCTTCTCCTTCTTTGAATAGCTCTTCAAATGTATACCCACAAACTACCCACAACCATTCTTTAGGTCATCATGGAATTCCTAGTATTTCAGGCATTGCAGCTGCTACTGCTGCAGCTACAACTATGGCTCAAACAAACACAACAGTCGCCACTAGCTTGAACAATGACAAAAAATACAAGCCATCTCCTTTTTGGCTCGACATTATGAACCCTACTGAAGACGAAATGAAATCCATTTCTAAATCATTTGGCATCCATCCTCTCACTTCCGAAGACATTATGTTAAACGAGCCTCGTGAAAAAGTAGAACTGTTTCGCAATTACTATTTTGTCTGTTTTAGGTCTTTTGATATTAACGATGAAAAATCAAAGATCCGTGCGTCAGCAGCTCTTGCAGAAGAAAAGGCAATGAAGAAGGATAAAAGAAGAAGATACAATAATGATAATGATGGTTATGAAAAAGATGGAAAAAACAAATATGGCAAAAACCAAAACAAATATTCTCGAGGAACAGTACATCGGCCAAGATCTCGAAAATCCAAAGATATCGAACTGACTCCATTAAACATGTACATGATTGTTTTCCATGAAGGTGTTTTAACATTTCATCTTTCTCCGACTCCACATCCTATGAATGTGCGTCGCAGAATCCGGTTACTCCGAGACTACATTTCGTTATCTTCGGATTGGATTTCGTATGCTTTAATTGATGACATTACAGATGGGTTTGCGCCAATGATTGAAGCCATTGAAGAGGAAGTGAATTGTATTGAAGATGAGATTTTGAATATGCATTCTGGATGGAGTGACAGTAGTAGCTCGTCTAGTGAGAGTAGTTCGTCCAGTGAGAGTGATAGCGATAGTGATGGCGATGGCGATGGCGATCGTGAGGTTACTGGACGAAACATTGATAAAATGGGCAACAGTGCAACTTTCAATGGATACGGAAGTACTGGTGTTAATAATTTGAATGGTAAAAAGCAGTCAAGCCATTCAAAAATCAAAACTAAACATATCAATAAGAGTGGTCACGATATCAAAACAAAAAACAATACCCATACTTTTAAGAATTCAGAAACTACTCAACCAAAAAGCAAATTGGCAAAACTTGATTCACGACTGTCTGCACAACGATGGGCACGAGGATCAACTATTGATATCCCTAGTGGCGGAATTTTGGGAAACTCAGAGACTGCTGAAATGTATCGAGATAACCTGATTGCTGGGTGTAGTCAGAATATTAAGTTGTTAAGAGATGATGATCAAAGTGAAGACAATTATGGCGGTGTTGCTAGTATTGACAATATTGATGATGTTGACGACATTGACGATGTTGAAACATCAGTATCGCCAAACACTACTACCAAAACTAAAAGACTAAACATTTCGTTGACCAAAAATTCATCTAACCGAAAGGTTTCGAATGGAAAGCCATTTTTAGAAGATATTGATGAAAATGGACTTGGTCTTTCCAAAGACACACAAACGCTTGGAACTTTTCCTGGTCATATATATGTGGATGATTACGAAGATGAAGAGGATGAAGAGGATAGTGATGATGATGGCGGGAATAACAAATTTAGAAATATGCGTCGTGGAAGTTGTTCAAGTGGGTATGCGGATTATGTGAAACCAACAAAGTATAGACCAACAAGCAAAACCAACAGCAAAGGCAGTCGAAACAAAAGTATCAAAAGTATCAGAAGCATAAAAAGCAAAAGCAGCAGCAACAGCAGTCGCAGTAGCCTAACAAGTCGAACCAGTCGAACTAGCAGTTCCTGGAGTTCTACGGCTTCAGGTCGCTGGAAAGAAAAAGGCGACATGCTTCGACGAATTGGCGAATGCCGTAAACGCATAATGTCAGTGCTGCGGCTTCTTGGATCCAAAGCCGATGTCATTAAAGGCTTTTCGAAACGGTGCAACGAGCAGTGGGGAGAAATGGCGCCACGCTACGAAATCGGGTTGTATTTGGGCGACATCCAGGATCACATTGTGACAATGGTGCAGTCATTGAATCATTATGAAAAACTGCTGGCTAGGTCGCATTCTAATTATTTGGCTCAAATCAATATAGACATGACGAAAGCAAATAACGATATGAACGACGCGCTGTCCAAAATCACAGTCCTGGGCACAATTGTGTTGCCAATGAACATCGTGACCGGGTTGTGGGGAATGAACGTGATAGTGCCTGGTCAAAACGTAGAGTCGTTGACGTGGTTTTGGTCCATTACCGGCACCCTTTTTGTGTTTGGTTGGATTAGTTTTATAATTGCAAGGAGAGTTTATGGAATTGCGTAAAAGAAAAAAAATTTCAAATCGTATATATAGAGTCTAAATGTAATAGTAAAAAAGAGAAAAAATAGTAATTGTTACGTGGTTTATTTTTTTTTTTTTTTCATCAATAATTTTTTTTTTTTTAATTGCTGTATCCACGCTTAACCCATTGGATCACATCTTGGCCAGTCTTTGGAACAGTAATCATACTTTCATAATCAACTTCTGGCAACTTACCACCGGGAATGGTCCACTTGAACTCTCTAACAAAGCAAGAAAGAATGGTTCCCAATTGAACATAAGCAAACTGTTCACCAATGCATCGATGTCTGCCACCGCCAAAGGGCAAATATGGCGAAGAAACACCCTTGGAAACGGCACCAAAACCGTAATCAACAGAGCCTTCTTTGGCATCAGCTGCAGCGTTGGATGAAGAGGTTCCGTCAGTAGCAGAAGAATCGTCCCATCGCTTGGGCTCAAAAGCTTCGGCGTTTTTAAAGTATTCTTCAGACATCATGGTATAACCGGGAGCAACGAGCACGTAATGGCCTTTAGGAACAACGTAACGAGTATTTGGAACAGGAAGAGGGTTCATAACTTTACGGAAAATGGAATGGAGAGGAGAATGTAAACGAAGAGTTTCTTTAATGGTATCATTGAGCAATGGCATTTCCTGGAGAGCATCATAAGTGACGGGGTTGACTTCCTTGGTAACAGGGTCGATTCCACAAACACGAACTTGTTCTTGGTAAAGCTCTTCAATGAGCTCAGGGCGTTGAGCAAGATGGAGAATGTACCAAGAAGAAGTGGCAGCAGAGGTGTGTTGACCACCCATCAAAATTCCAATCAAAAGGTTAGAGATTTCCTGGTCAGTCATACGACGACCGTCTCTGTAAACAGCGTTAGCCATCAAAGCACCAACAAGATCTTGGGTAGAATCGACAGTTCCTTCAGCACGACGCTTCTTGATAATGCTCATGTAGGTGCTCGAAATGGTTTGCTGAGCTCTATCACGACGACGGTAATTGGGAAGAGGCAAGTTGGGGAAAACAAAGTTGATGGGAGTGAAACCTTTATCGAGATCAGCGTACAAAGAAGCAAAATCAGTGTTGAGTTTTTCGCGGACTTCGTCGCCAAGAAGGGTACGAGAAGCAGTGAAAATGGTGATTTGGGACTGTGCTTCAAGAACATGGGTAGTACCTGATAATTTAGAAGGATCATTGTTGTAGTAACCAGAAGAGCTTTGGAAATAGTTCTTGACTTCTTCAACAATTTTGGGTACATAAGAACGGAAAGCGTCTTTGGAAAGGGCAACTTTGGCAAACTTTTTCTGTTCCATCAAACGATGATTAGGGCAATCGTAAACAACACCTTTACCAAAGACAGGGGTAGTCAAATGAGAATAAGCTTCTTCAGCAGAAACGTCTTGGAGCTTGGAATTAAACACAAATTCGTGGCCTTTGGGACCAAGATAAACAGTCATGACACGGCCGCAGAGCACAAATGCAAAAACGTCACCGTATTTCTTTTTGTTTTCTTCAAAAAACGTGTATGGCTGCATTCCGTAGATGACGGTGGAGCCGATCCAAGGAAACCAGTGGAACACGACCGGGACGCGATTGGGGTTCTTGAACAAGACCTGTTGAAGAACATTGACAATGACGCAAAGCACAACGGCAGACACAAGAGTCAAAGGAACCAATTGATAAAGGGGCAAATCAAGAATCGACTGAACCAGCGGTGAGTTCAAGGCCGACAAATCTATAGAACGAAGAAGACCCATCTTGATGAATTAGCGGCGGAAAAAGAAATTGAACTTCTTTTTGCAGCTTTTTCGGCAATTTCAGATTCTTTAAAGGTTTAAAAATAAAAACAGTTTTTTTTTCAAGGAAAACATCAAAAAAAAAGATAAGTTCATCAGTTGAAAGCCGCATGGTGGGTTAGGGTGATGTGTTGGCAATGAAGTGTGAAGTCACGTGTGTAGTGAACAACGAATCAAATGTGATGAAATGATTATGTCAGCGTGTCAGCAAAGAGACTTAATCTTTTGATAATTGTGTTGAGTAAATAGTGGCCGTAAAACAACACGGTAATAAAGATGGGAATTTAACTGAGTTAGTTTGGTTAACTATGATTTAAACTGACAATCAAACCAATTAAAACAACAAATCACAGTACTGAAATATACACATCCCAGACTCAAAAATACACACGGCGTCTTCACATTTTCAGCACCATAGCATTTCGCATAACAAACCAACGTTTTTACTTGATTTTTTTTCCAAACCTCCAACACAAACCAATCAACAAACCAGTTTCATGCTGATTGGAACTTTTAAAATAGAAAAAAAACAAAAACTAAAAGACAAGCATTGTTTTATCATTTTATATACTTGAAAGAATCAAACACGAGAAAAAAAAACAAGAAAAAAAAAAAAGAATATGGCTAATTTATCTATTCAAGATCAAATCGACGAGCTAAATAATGTGAAAGCTTTGGCAGAACACGATCCATCCTATTACCCCCAGATCTTGGACTCGGTCTTGAGTATTGCGGAACGTAAAGAGATTCCGCTAAGACAATGGTGTGCTGAACTGTTTATTAGTGCACTCACGTCAGAAAGCGTGAATGATGAATCCAAGCGTGATTACTGTCTAAAGCTAGTTGACACCGTGGTTAATCTGCTCAATGATACTGATCCTCATCTTCAACGTAATTGTGTAATGCTTTCTGCCATCATTTACCCAGTAGGCTTCATGCACGTGGCCATGAACTCGTCTGAACGTTTTTTGTGGTCTCAACTAGAGAAAATGAAGGCTAGGATCTTTTCTTTATGGGAATCTTCTCACTTTGGCGTCAAGGCCGAAAGTATAAAGTTTGCCCAGCAGGTCATTGCCATTCAAATGTTTCATAATGATGGTTCTAATAGAGATCCTCGATTAGCAAGAAGCTCGACAAAATCCTCGGCTCCTGAAAATGACTTTTCATTGTCTAATGTACCTTCAAACCATCCTTTGATTAAACCTTCGCTGGAAGCTGAAGCTCAAGGTCTATTAGACAGAGTTTTGTCTGTATTCACTATGCCTGTATTTAAATCTCAAATCATTATAGCAACATTATTTACACTTTCTGCTTTGATGAAAACCCGGCCTTCTGCTGCCACAAAAATTATACCCATGGTTCTCAGTTTCAAGTTTTGGACCCGAGAAGCACAGGCTGACTCTGAACACGAAGCTGAAATGCAATACCGATTTGTCGAAAAAGGATTACGTTTGTTTGTTCTTCACACTGTGAACACGGTTGGTAATAAGTTTGAACATATGGGACGTGGTTATTTGAATGAATTGGGAAAACCTGGTTATAGAGTTTCTCAAGCTATTGGATCCCGAAGAGAACCTAAACGTGTAAAGCGAGAAGAAAAGGATGATAAACTTTCATCAAAACAACAATTTGTTCAACCATTAAAAGAACAACCGGCTCCTACACCTATACCCGCCTCACTTCCTACTCCACTTCCTGCTTCACTTCCTGCTCCTGTTGTTTCGTCTATGGAATACCGACAAAATACCCGGGTCCAGTCATTTAAAGATCTTTACAGTCTCGTGAACCAAGGATCTCCATTGGAAAATTTCAATGCTACCCAGTTCAATTTAGATATGGCAATAAATATTGCAATGGCAAGTATAGCTGCAGCAAATCCGCAAATGTACACAAAAGCAATTGACACCGTTCGCCAGCGATTCGAATCATTAAACAGAAACAAATTCAACGATAGGTCAGACCGTTATTCAAATACCCAATTCAACAATGCGGACGGATCTTCAGGACCTAGAGATAACAATCCAATTATTGAAAACGATTTATCGTCTGCTGACAAGTTTGCAGAAAATGAACAACCTTCTGCTGAATCGATTGCTGCAGAAAACGCAGAAAACCCAGGAACGCCATTTGATAGCGAAGAAGACGAAGATGGCGACGAAGAAGACGGATTTGGTGACGTTTATGGAGAAGATGGCGGCAAGGCTTTTGAACTTCCGGCTCCGTCACGGCTTGGAACCAACGAAAAGGTTAAAACTATCGACAACATTTTGGTGCGAATGATTACATATGAAAAGGCTACAGAAGCAGGTGAAGAGGGAACCAATGCGATTATTGGAGAAATCACAGATGTAAATTCTACAGAACAAGAAATGGGACTTAAGCGCCGAGCAGCAGTCAGAGAATGGAAAAAAAATACTTGGGTTGCGCTCATTTCTAGATTGTTGACACGAGGTTTTGGCGACGTGATTAGTGCAGACAAGTTGGAGGAATCAGGGTCTGAGAAATATGCTTGTCAAAAACATGTCAAATCAGTCGAAAGTATAACCAAATTTATTCGGGACAAGCTGTTCAAGTATTGTCAAGAAAGTTTTTGGGATCGATTAGATATTGCATTAGAATGGCTTAATGAAGAATGGTTCCATGAGTTTGTACGATTAGACCCAAGCTTACGACCCAAGTCAAAAAACGCCGAAACCTCTGTTTACTTTTATTATGTCGGGCTTGTAATGGACAGTATTATTCCATTAGTTGATCACCGATACCGTGCCGAGTTTCTACGATTACTCTCAGACTTGCCAGAATTCAACAAGGAACTGATTTGGCGACTAAAGAGTTTGTGTAACGATCCGTACAGATTCCAAATCGGGTTTGTAGCGCTGACATATTTGGTGAGATTCAAGCCACCGGCAAAAGACTATTCATTAGACCTTTTACAAGAATTGTACGTGTCTAACCCTGAAGCGAGAGAACCTTCGTTGAAACTGTTGAAAGCTTATCGGCCACAGTTTTTGGAAAGTGTCAAGATTGAAGAAAGCGGAAAATAAATAAAGTATTTAATTAATTGATTAACAATAGTGTAAATATGAGACTGATGCTGTATATTTGGGAATGGATGGTTTGATTTTTTACTGATTCTTGTTATGGTTACGAATGCATTGAGTATCATTTAGAGAGATGAAGAAATGTATGAGAAACACATTAGAGATGAAGAATAAACAATTAAACTGAATCAGTTAACTAACTAATTCAATTAACCAAACAACAACACACGTGACCATACTCAGGGGTAAAGGGTTTTTCTGATTGCGGCAATTGCGGGCCTTTTTCATATATTTAATTTGGGCTGAAATTAATTTGGGTTGAAATGTTTTGGAAGGTTTTTTTTGGAGAGATTGTAGACGCAATTGGCGGACAAAGCTGGGTCAAGTGGGTTTTTTTTGGTTTGAATTTGTTTGAATTTTTTTTTTTTTTTTTTTATGTAGAGAAAAGTGTCAATGATTTGAATCTTAACTAATTTCTTAACTAATTTCGTAACTAATTTGCAAAAAGCGAAATTGACGGTTTCTGAAAAAACACAAAATTTGTTGTTACATTCAAGAGTTTTTTTTATTTTTTTTATTTTTCATAATTATTGTCCAATATGAACAGTTCTACAACCAAATCTGTTGACATTAACGATGCTTTGACATCTATAGAAACTCAAAATCAACAACAACCAATGCCGTCATCATCATCATCAACGCCGTTATCTTCAAAAGAGCGAACTCATGTCAGTGTCGACAGCATTTCTAGCACCACTTCTAGTCTCAATACCAGTGTTTCAGCTAATAGTTTAGTTACTAGTTCCAGTGATCGCAGTATTATAAGTAAACTTAGTACTGTAACCTCGACTACAATGACATCTCCGGAGCCTATTAGAAAATCAAGTAGAAGGAGCAGCAGTAACAACAATAATAATAACAATAACAATCTGTTACCTTTGGATTATAATAAAGATCATTTACGTTTAGCGGCTACCAGAAATTCGACTGGATCAATGTATTTGCATTCTAAGCGATACAGCACTTCCAGTGTTGAATCAGATCAAGAAAGAATCAGTATTTTGCGTGACGAAATTGGTAAGTTTTTTTTTTTTTTTTTTTTGATTTATTAGTTTTTCGTATATCAAACCCCTGTTACCCAAATATCTAAAATATTTAAAATATTTCATAAAAAAATACCATTTAATATCATTTTTTATGATCGCTTTAATATTTTTTTTGTTTGTTTGAGCCCCTACATTGAAAATATTTCAGAATCAAGTCATTAAATTAATACCCATTGATCAGATTCCAGATTAGTGATAAAACCACAACCTTAAAGACTTGAAGATTTAAATATTTGAAATATATATATTTTTCATATTGAAAAGTTGTTGAAAACAATGGTTCAAATAAAACGTGTTTCTTATTTCTTAGACATGGTTACCAAAAGTTTTAATCACAAGAATAAAAATTAACTTTAAATGTTTTACAGCTCGAAAATCAGCTTCTATTAAACATCTCGAACAACTTGCTCAAGAGCTGCCACGATTAGCAACAACTCGAACTTCTAGTTTGTCTCGCTCTGTTCTTTCCCGTAATCGTCCTGTTAGTGCTTACGGAAGTTTTGGTAATTGGTCTGCTATTTCGTCTCCAATTAGTCATGGAAATATGTCTCGGTCCTTATCAATGAGTTACCCAATATCAACATCTCCAACAATAAGTTCGCCATTACAAAGACCTTTTAGTTATGTAGGTCCATCTTCTTCTAATACCTTTTTTTCAAATGATGATTATATTCAAGAAGAAGATTCTTCAATACCTTCATCTTCATACCATACAGCATCAACTGCAGATCAACAAACTATTCGAGCTCAACCTTCTTTCACTGATAGCTCCACATCAACCAATTTAGGGGGTGACGAAGACCATTTGTGTGGGACCCATTCCACTGACGACAACAAAAGCTCAAACAATAATCGTTTAACGCCTATTTCGACTTGCACCACAACTTCAACGTTGCTGGCACCTTCTCTCAAACCTAATTTTGAGCAAGAACTTGACAGAGACCTGGGCTTATCTCTAGACTTTGAAACAGATGCAAATTCTGCCAATCTTGATATAAACCCCGCTGATTCTTTTCGGCAACAAGAAAACAATAACAATTTGAAAAAAATGGTTTCAACAACAACAACAACTTCAATTGACTCGAGTATTCAAAAAGAGTCCGTGTCAAAACCAACTTTGCATTTATCTGATATCAATAACTTTGAAGCTAATGAAACCACGCCTAGATCAACGCCAAATAATGTCAATAATAGTTTAATGTCAACTACTTCTGCATCTAGTTCAAACTCTATACAAAACACCCTGTCTAATTCTTCTTGTACAACAGCTAATAGTAGTTTGAACACTAATTCTCCAACTTTTCCATCTACATTTCCTACATCCTTTGAATCATTGGCTTTACAAGATTCATTGTCAATGACTGCAGCTTCTAATTATACACCTTCTGATAGTGCTGTATCATCATCATCACCACAAGAAAACATTTATTTACATATGAAGACGCCTTCATCATACGAAACACATCCTTCTCGGAGCAACTGGAAAACAACGTCACACGTAATTGAGTCATTACAATGTACAATTGACCGATTAAAACGGGAGCTACAAGTTCAGCAAACACGGTGTGACGAAGAAAAGAGTGGCAAAGCGGTTTTACAAAAAAGATGCACGCAGCTAGAAACACAACAAGAAGCGTTGCGTCATCAGTACGAGACATTGAATAGTGTGTTGGAACGCAAGGAACGGCGTCAACGAGATAATGATCATAAACTGGGGGATTATAAACGAATGATTGAAACGTTGGAAAAAGAGCAAAGCGAGTGTGCTAAAGAAAAGACGGAACGAGAAAAGAGTGCAAAACAAAGTGAAGCGGAAATTGAAAAGATGAAGATTGAGTATACAGTCATGGCAACAGAAGTGAAGAGGAAGAAGGATACATACGAAGCGATGATGAAGAAGATGGTTGAAGTTTTGAAGGATATGGGAATCAAGGAAGAAGAAAAGAAGGCACTTGATGAAATGTTGAAAAGTGAAGATGGACCAAAGACTGAGAAAGAAGGTAAAAAGGTTGAAGGTAAGATTAAAAGAGTTTCATCGTCATTACCTGCGAGACCAAATAAAAAGATCAATGGATACGAAAGTATTGATGGAATCAATGTGATTGCAAGTTTAGAAAAGTTGAGGGAACGGCAATTGGCGGAACAAGAATACATTTTATCGTTACACGCAGAAATGCAGGTAGAACGAGCCAAACATGTTTCAGCAATAGCAGCACGAGAAAAGGCACATGAAGAACGATTGCAACGAGTTGTTGAAGAGCATGGAAAAGCGATGAAGACGGCGCTGGACGCTGCCCGACAAGAAGCGGACGAGCGGGAAGACGAGATGGTCAAAAAGGTTGAAGAAGTCGTGAAGTTGGTGAAAATGGTTGAAGAAGGCCAGTTGAAGAAGGTTTTGGCCATTAAAGAACGAGAAGATCTGATTGGTTTAAAACAAGAAATGTAAATTAAATGTACTTCTTTAGGCAATTTGAGTCACTTTGCACACCGCAATCATAAGTTTTGAGCTTATCGGCAATTTGTGCGTTTGCTGTTTTTTTGGTCACCAATTTAAAAAAAATATAAAGACATAAAAGGTTCTTTTTTTTGTTTCTTCCTGCCATTCACAAAAAAAGAAAAAAAAGAAATCTCAATCAATTCAATTTATTCAAAAATGCCTCTCATCACCGTTAAAGCAAATCTTCAAGAATCTTTGTCCAAGAGTGATATCTTTCCTGATGGTAAGTGATTGTTGTCGTATTGGTAGTATTATAATATTTGTTGAACTAACAGTTTAAAATAGTTCTTGATGAATTCAAACCTGCTGGGTAAGTTTGATTATAATCAATTGATAATTAATTCAATCATCAATTCTAATCTCTTTCTTTCTTTTCTTTCTTTTTTTAGCTTATTGACCGTTTCTTATGGCAAAAACCAAGAAGTTGCTATGGGAAATACTCTCAAAGTTTCCGAAACCCAAGAATTACCAGATTTCCACATCACTTTTAATCCTGAAGGCGATGTTGAACCCACTTTGTTTGCAGCTGGCGTCGATTCATCTTCTGCTTCTTCTTCTCCGGATTCTGCTACTTTTACATTAGTCATGACTGATCCTGATGCTCCTTCACGTACTGATAAGGCTTATTCTGAGTTTTTGCACTACCTCGTCACCGGCATCAAGATCAAACCGCCTTCTAAAGACGACCCAGCTGGCGGAATCGGAGCCCGCTTGAATGTTGAAGACGCTCACACTTTGGTGCCTTACATGGGTCCCGGTCCTCCTCCAAAGACTGGCAAGCATCGTTATGTGGTTGTACTTCTTCGTGAAACTAAAGACACTCCTACAAAGTTTGAAGGCGACAGACCCAGATGGGGAAACGAAAAGGCTACAAAAGGACTTCAGGAATTTGCAAAGAAACATGATCTTGTTCCTGTCGCTGTCAACTTTTATTATGCTCTTAATGAAGAGCAGTAAATTTAAGTATTTAATTAGTTATAATTGTTATTGAATAAAATAAAATTAAATCATAAATCTTCTTCAGACTCTCTTCCATCATCACCATACAACCGTGCTGCCAAATCGCCAACAAGGCCATCATCGCCTTCATCCAAAATGTATCCTGATCCACCAACATACGACAACAACACTGGCAAAAACACAAGTCCATGTGCTGTCGCCACAACGACCAACGCCAACCACATGCGGAAATAATAGACTTCAAATATCTTGCTGTGCGTGAACGCAAGCACAGAAACTCCAATAAACTTGGTCAACGAAATGCCTCCAAATACTGATCCTCCAACTCCAACCAACGCATTAAACGATCTCGTTTGTTTAGAAACCAAAATGATGGTCTTTTGGTTACTTCTGTTTCCACGTCCACCGCCATCAACCTCAGAAATCGCTCGTGATGCCGTAGGTTCTAAACAAAACGTAAACGCTCTTGTAATGTGCGCACAAAACTCAACACCAATACCGACACAAATCACCAAATTCACCAACGACACTGCATTCAACGAAATTCCCCAAAGTGCCATCACGCCGGCAATATCCGTAACAATCATGGCGACCGTAAATATCATGGCTGCGGCAGTTCTCAACGATCCAAGCAACAACGATGCAACCACAAAAATTAGAACCAAAGACGTCAAAAGTAATCGCAATGTGTCTTTGACAATGGTATGATACTGCGCAAAGTAAATGTAAAAGTTCGAATACGGATACACTTCAAGTCCTGTCGATTCTTCAATTTCTGTAGAAATGCGACGTGCTGCTGCATACGCTTTGATGAAATCATCTTGCGATCGTAACGGAACATGCATAGACCGGAACTTGCTGCTCACAATCGTGTCATGTTCCTCGTCTACTGAGATCTCGCTCGTGTACGGTGCTTTGCCGCCAAGTGGACATGGATCGGACGGTGCTTCAATCCAAGCTCCAAAATATGACATAAACTCGTCGCCTTCTGGTAATCCATGCATTTGGGGATCCCATGCTGGTGTATGGTCTGCAAAACATGGTTTACAACCTCGAGGACTGCTATATGGTGAACAAAAGTCTGTACTGTTGCCATTATCTTTAACCAAACAACACTGGTCAAGACTGGGATTTAACCATTCAAAAAAGTCGTCAATCCAAACAGCAGGCGGATCTTGGATATAAGAAACATTAGATCTTTTTCGTTCTTGTTCAACTATATTGGCCAAAGAAAATTCGTCACATGTACTAAATCTTCCACAAAGAGCTTGCTGAGTTTCTCGTACAGTCACATCAGCATCTTTAACCACAAAGTAAATAGGAGGTCCTGAGTTGAAGTAATCATAAAGATCATCAAAATAATCAACAAGGTATGAGTTTTCAGGTACTGCTAATCGTTGATCGAGACCCAACGATATTTCTGGAAGAAGCGCCAAACCAAGCGTGAAAATTCCTAAAAATACTGCAATAACAATAGGCTTCACTCGCTTATTCAAAATGTATGGTGCATAATGTTTTCGAATCAGTTTTGAAAACGCGGGCTCACTAAATTTGTCAAAAACTCCAGGTGAAGCAAGTGCTTGCACAGATGACGAAAAAGATGTAGTTCCATCCATGACATTTTTGTTTCGCGACGCTCTCAAACATGGAATGCAATCATATCTATTACTTTCCGCTCTCTTTTGATCAAGAGTCAGAGCAGAAACGAACATGGTGATTTGAAGAACAAAGTTGACAAATACAGCACCGGCAGAATAAATGGCAAAGTTTCTGACAGCAGGCATCGCAACTGAAGCTCCCAATGCAAAAGTCAAAGTTTCACAAAATGCAGAAAGCAAAATACTAGGACCAATGTGTCCAACAGCCCGAGAAACTCGTTCTTCAACACTATCATTTGGATGACTAGCATTCACATTCTCAAGCTCGTGTGTCAACAAAAAGATATTGTCAACACCAACTGCAAGCACCAAAAAGGGAATCACTTCTGCAATAATCAATGTAGCTTTAACGCCAAACAATGAGAAAAATCCAACAGATGCTCCAACAGACAACAAAACGACAAAAATGCCAAAGAAACCCAACGAAAATTTGGACTTGACAAGTGAGTTGCGGCCAATACCAGGAAACACGCCGCCAAGTGCAATCGAAGCGTAAAGAAACATAAACAAATATGACAACAAAACAATTCGAGCATCAGTGTTGGAAGACTTGTTCAATTCCTTTTCCAATGAAGTTTCGGTATTAAAACTAAGACGTAAACCACGATCTTTGGCCTCTTTTTGGAGATCAAGTAACAAACTTTCAAGACTGTTTTCCCAATCTGCTGCCCTTTCTGCATATTCAGTGCCTTCGTCTGCATTATTCAAAACCCAAGTTGACACAATAGCTTTAGAATCAAGCACATTGTTATCTGAATATCCTCCAAACAACATATTCTTCTTTAAAGGCTGCTTGAATGGTGGAAGACAGTTGACTGGAGTGTTGGCACACGACAAAATTTGGTTAGCCCAGCCAGTTTTGCTAAGTGCATTAAAATTTCCTCCAAAATACTGGGTAACTGATTGAATAATACAAGCATCTCCAAAAGGACTCACACAAAGATCATTAAGCTTGACATTATTTGGAGAAGTCAAAGCGGAAATTCGCTGTTCTGCATAAAACCACCAGTCCAATGTGTCGTATGACAAAACAGGACCAGTTTCGTTGACAACATAAATCTGTTCTGATCTGTAAAAAGGTCCAAAATTTTCATCATAAAATACCTTTTCTTGATACTCGACCGAAGATGGAGAAACCCAGAGTTTCACAGGACTAAGTTCCAGCTTTAAACGAATAGCACCCAGAGACAAAATGAAGCAAATTAATAAAGAAACGCCAATTACAACACCAGGAAAGGTAGCAAAAACAAACGCAGCCTTGGTCATTGAAGTTTGTAAAAAGGTATTGAGTTTGTAGTCTCCATATAACTTGTCAGAATCCTTGAATCCAAACACTGAAGATAATAATCTCAAAAGCCAAGGCTTACGTCTGCGGTAAGGAATTTCTTCTTCAAATTCTTCGTCATAGTCAGGAACATCGTGTAAAAGTCGCATGGTTTCTGCATTACGTTGTTGCTTGAATCTATAGGCAAAATATGAGCTGTAGCCAATAATGATAAGACCCAAAATACCAGAATAAATCATAATTACGGCAAACGAAAAACAAGGTATCAATCCAACATTGCACTGCTTTTCATGCACGAGTTCAGGAAGTTCAGGACATGATTTGGGACAATCGTTACAAGCACATCTAAATCTCTCATCTGTATCATTACATCTTCGAACAACGCCAGTACTTCGTTCAATTGAGCCTGGAGTTTCGTCCCATGGGAAATCCATTTGAAATGGTGAACCGCCCAACAGAGGCTTTTTGTCGCCCAAAAACTTGAGAAATCCTTTATAGTCTTTGGCGCCGCCACCGAGTAAATCCATAGCATAACCATTAGTTGCGCCAAACTTTACATCTTTACATGAATCAAAGAAACCGTTGGCAAACTCTGGATCAGCAAAATGTTCAAGTTCTTCAACAACTGTTTGGCCAGTCTTGGATGTACCAACTTTCGTGATATTGACAAACTGGGATTGGTTAGGAGAACATGTGAATCGACAAAAGAATTGGAAAAAGTTTTCTTTGCAAGCAGGACAAGAAGAAATAAGGTTTTCAGCTTTTTTGAGGTTTTCACGTAATGATTTGATCTATAATGAAATAAGCAATAAGCAATAAGCAATTAATGGCAAGTTAGCAGTTTGAGCGTAAAAAAAAAAAAAATAAAAAAAAAATAAAAAAAAAGCAATGAATTGAAAACTCAATTTTCAAAACATACCTGACCAATATCACAACAAATAGGACCATCGCTCCAACTTTCTTCTCCACACACTTCAATAAGCGCTTTTCGAGTATCTGCGTCAGGATCTTTAGCATTGATATTTGCAGGGCACGGCAGTTCTGGACCAAAAAGAGATTGCTTTCCACAGCTTGAAAAAAGTGCACAAGTGTTGGGAGCATGAATAGGAGTGATTAGCTTGGTTTGAGGAACCGGGGTGTCATTGACATCATTTGAATTATGGTCATTAGACTCGTTGTCAATTGGTTGCTGCTTTATCAACAAGTTGCTATTGTCGTTATTGGGTTCTTTTTCAAGGATTGAATCAAACAAGACTTTAGACTTTTCGACATCGTTGTCAACATTATCTCTTGTCGTGACGGCAAAATAGCGTTGTGCTGAACTGTCGACATTAGTACCATCTGTAGCAGCAATACATGGGTTGACTACAAACGAAGAAAACGAAAGTAAAGCCGTCAACAGCGTAATTGAGGCTGACCGTAGCGAAACTGCGACCATATCTTATTTTATTGTTGATGTGAGGATTTATAAGTTAAAAAAAACCAAAAAATAGAATGTTGATGTTGATAGAAATGGCTTTTGTTGGCTTTTTGAAAGAATTGAAAAGGTTTGGAACCGTTTTTAAACAAAAAGGGTAGCGTGTTGGCCACGTGATAACAGATAAGATACGCGCGGCTTTAACAGAATTTGTGATTTTGAAGCAATTTAAATCACATGATATTAGAGTACAGTGACATGTTATACACCTGACTTAAACGTGACTACACAGCCATCAAAAACCACTTGTTTTCTTTTTCTTCACACATCATAAAAAGTCTCCAAAAATCTACTCAAAAACACCAAAAAACTCAATTACAACCACTTTCAATCATGTCCGACGACGCTTATGACGCATCTTTAGACCTGTTGCGTCGCCTCAATCCCAAGAATATCACGTCCAACCTCAACACTTTATGCCAGGTTGCACCCAGTTTGGCTGAAGACTTGTTGTCCAGTGTTGATCAACCCCTTGGTCTTTTGACTTGCAACAGTTCCAAGAAGAAGTACCTGTCATGCGATTATAACAGAGACGGCGACAGTTTCCGTTCTCCATGGAGCAATGAGTACGATCCTCCATCGGCAGACGGCACAATTCCTAGTCAGGAGCTCCGTAGCTTGGAGGTTTTGTGTAACGATGCATTTGATATTTACCGTGATTTGTACTACGAAGGCGGTGTGTCCAGTTGTTATCTTTGGGACCAAGACGGTGGATTTGCTGGTGTTGTGCTTTTCAAAAAAGATGCCGAGCGCAAGCCTAACGGCCAAACAGAGTCGTCACATTCAGGTGCTTGGGATTCTATACATGTTTTCGAAGTGGAGAAAATTAGCAGAAAGTCTGCTAATTATAAGCTTACTTCTACGGTGATTTTGGATATGAGAAGTAAAAGCAAAGGACTTGGAACTTTGGACCTTAGTGGCAATTTAACCCGTCAGTCTGAACAGACTTTATCTACTACTGATGATTCTTCTCATGTTGTCAACATTGGAAGTATGATTGAAGACATGGAATCAAAGTTAAGAAGTGTGTTGAATGACGTTTACTTTGGCAAAACTAGAGATATCATTGGCGATTTAAGAACTGTTGCTTCTCTTTCTGAAACTGAATACGAAAGAAACCTTCAAAACAAGGTTGCTCAAGATCTTGGTGCTTGATCAATCTCATCAACACTCTTTGTATTCTATTTTGAAAAAAACGATTCGACCGTGTGATCTGTGTTTATAGATTTCTTATTTGAAATTGTGTATAGAAATTGATTGTATTAACAACAGTTTTAAACGAATTGATGGAAATACCCTAACCCTTATAGTTTAAATAGGATTCTTGAATCTGGGGAATTTTTTTTTTCTTCCTCCATGAACAGATACAAAAAAGTAATCATGATAAATATAGTTTTTATTATTAGTATTAAAAAAAACCTTGGATTTTCTGGTTTGTTTTAATAAATTTCATTGTCGTCATTGTATTCTTCATCGCTCGTGTCACTGTTTCCAGGACCAGAATCTTCTTCATCTCCCTTTTCTGTGATACCAACAATACCCCATGAAGTTCCAGTAACTTCATGCAAACGGTCAAGTACAGACCCCATTGGCGTAAACAAGCCAAACTCGCGACGTTCGCCGTCATATGAATGCAACATTCCAACTACACCCAAACTTGGTTCGGAATGCTTTTTGGAACCAAACGATGTTTGAAAATTACCATTATTGCTGATACCCCCAAATGACGACACCGCATTGAGTTCTTGATCGTCAAGAGTTTCATATTCATGTGGTTCAGTGTCGTTAGCATTTTTATGCAAAATCCAAGCACCTGAATCGCCGCCATTGGCAAATGGTCCTCCAGAAGCAACAATAAACTCGCTGGACTGAAGTTTTCCTTCACCCCAGTAAATAATTTTGGGACCATTAAGTTGTCCAGATGTATACTTGGTAGTACTGCCATATTTAAAAACTTTCATGCCAGGGCGCAACGTACGAACCACAGTTTTGACATCAAGATACCCGAACCGAAGACCAGGATCGTACTGCGTAAAGTAAATGTCGTCGCCTAATGTGTTTCTGCATTTTATTTTTTCGTCACATTTGATGATTGCAATATCTGATAACTGTCCATTCACAATTTCACGTTCACCCCAAGTCACTTGGCCAAATGCATTGGATACTGTTCCGTTTGAAAGTAAACGAGAATGGACTTCATCCAAAGCTTTTGCATATGTTTGGTGTTCATTTGTTCCTGGCCGATAACGATCTTGTTCTCTTGACAATAGTTTACGAAACACATTGATCATGAATGTAGAGGGTATAGTAACACGAGGATAACAGTTGTCTCCAACCAGACAAACATGAGCACAAGTGACTGCATAAGTGGATTTGGAATAGTCAGCAAGGTCTCTATCAGACGGATCTACTTTGGGAAAGATGTACCCACCTAAAGTGCCACTTACACTTGAAGACATTGAGTCTGTTGAAATGGACATGGAGATTGGTGGTGCATGAGGATCTTTAGGAACTCTGAACGGAGCCATGAACCCATTAAAGTCAGCAGATGCTGGTGAAGAGGAAGCTAAAGAATTGTATTTTGGATACCCTTTTTGTGTGTCTGCAGTATTGAAATTCGATGCCGAAAGGCTTGCGGCACGAATATAATTTTGGGTACAAAAAAAGTGAGCATCGTTACCAAAAGAGTCGCCAAGAGAAACCATGGATTGGCGGTGCTCTGGCAACAATTTCGGATATCCAAAGTAATAAGTAGGAACAGCAAAAGCAGGATCCAAACCTCGCAAGACGGGAGCAATAAAAGCGCCATCTTGGTCTGTGGTAGCTTCTGAACGATGTTGGACCATGAGATCCAGAATCGTGACAATTTTGTCTAGTCCTGGAACATCTTCTGGAGCAGCGCCCATAGCAAAGATTGTTGGTTGAGGAACAACAGAATTAGAATCATCAAGGATTTTCAACAGAACACCGAGGTTAAAAAGTTTACGAAGCAAAAGGGCACGGCGTGTGCTCATACTCGGCTCAGATAAAACGTTATCAATGAAGTGAAGACATATGCGGATGACGATTGCTAATGATGGTTCGGAAAAAACAGAGACGGCGCCTTGAGGAACGTTTTGTAATGAAGCAGAAGTTAAGGCTTCGTTCATGCATTGGTCGATTTCTAATGCTATCCGTAAAACACCGCTACTTTGACGGTTTGTAGCGCGAGTTTGACAGTTGCTGAGGTTTTCAGCAAGTCGTTGGAGAACGTTGATTATTGCAAGAGTAGTAGATTGATGTTGTTGGAGGTAATTGTCGAAATCATGTGAAGGAGGAGGTGATGATGAACGGTTTGAAGATGGAGATAAAGATGGAATTGAATGAGAAAAGGTAAGAGATTCATGAGATATTGGTGGAAATTGACTGAAGTTTTGAGGAGAAATTGATGGTTGAATAGATGAATGAGTTGAAGACGGAGAAAAGTCAGAATCGGACAGAGGAGAAACTGGAGGATCTTGATGACGAGAAGATTTAGGAAAAGGTAAAGAAGAAGATTGAGAATGAGATAAAGGGGTAGGAGATGAAAGGTTTGAAGAAGAAGAAGGAGATGATAACGTTCTATAAGGAAGTTGTTGCTGCTGATGATTTTGTTGTTGTTGTTGCTGATTTTGTTGGTTTTGTTGATTACGAGGGTTTGCTAGAGGATTGGCAGGTTCATATTCATTATTACCAGGAATTCGAAGAAGGTTACTTGACTGAGTGTGTTTTTGAGAACGAGCGGAATAAGCAGAAGAAGGAACAGTAGAAGTTTGACCTCTTGAAAAGAGACTAGACTGTTGAGAAGAAGAATTAGTCGAAGAAGAAGAGGACGACGATGATGCTGAATATATTGAAGCGTTTGAAGGTTGGTTTGTAGATTGGTTTAAAGGTGACGAGTTGTCATTAAGATCTCTTGGTTGAGACATGATTGAAGGTTTGATGGTCAAAAAAAAAAAAAAAAGAATAGAAAGACATGAAATCAAGAACTAAAAGAAGGTTTTTATTTTTGACCAATTTGAAACATGGAAATCCAAGAATTGAAACCGGAAATCGTTTACATTTTCTTCAATTTTGTGCAATTTTAAAGAAAAAAAAAATAATAATAAATGGTGCGGCATCAGAAAAGGCACTGCTTATGTCATTTTAGCACGGCTGCAAGACCCATCGAATTGAGTCTAGATACAAAAAAGTAATTTTAAACTCGTCTTTAAAGCTTTTGATTGGCCATTAATCAATGTGTCTATTGACTGTTAATTTATTATTGCTCAAACAGTCATTATTAGACAGTCGTTTGTCGTCGATTCTCCATTTATCAACTTTTGAATGCGCCAAAAAGCCTACGTAATGGAACTCTAAACGGTTATTATTTCGGTGCCGTGTCTTACAACAACAAAAAACAAAAATATTTGACACTGACAAATGGTAACAATACAAAGCATCAACCAAAATAAACTCATTTTCTTTGCTTTTTAAATCGTTTTCTTTTTTTGTTAATACACTAACTTAAAAAAATACGAGCAACCTAATTTCTAGTTTATTTTCATTTCGTCAAATAATAATGTTGCACTGATGTTTGAATTTTTTTTTATTTTTTTTTTATATACAAAAAAAAAAAAATCAAAAAAAAGTTGTACAACCTAATGCAAGTCACAAAACTTTACACGTAATAATCACGTGACCAGAAACTAGACAAAAGGTTGCGTTAGCCCGGAGTCGAACCGGGAGCTCGACGATGGCAACATCGAATTTTACCGCTTAATCACTAATGCTTTAAAAGACTGATCCAACTGTGCTTATATAAGTCTTTTTTATATTGATTTAACTATTCCTTTGATAAAAACTTTTGCCTATTTGGTTTCCCTGGTCATCGTAAGCTAGCATTAGGGCCTGTACTCGGGCCATTAGAAGCACTTGAATAAATTTTTGGTATTTTTATAAGTATTTGTAAATATTGTTATTTGTTATATTTCTGAATAAATTCGATATATTTATTAATTATTTTACTCTTTTTTATCTCCATTTTATTCTTGACTTGTTTACAATTTTCGGACCTTCAAATCTATAATCATCACTTGAAACAAATAATTGACTTCTTTATATAAATTCTATTTATTTTATTAATTACGATTTCAAAAATACATTATTATTATTATCTTTTTTTTTTTAATACATCCTTTTTAAAAATACAAATGCAAAAAAAAACCAAGCAACTAATCAATTTCATTTTTTACAACCCATCCAACGAGATCCGTTGACCACAAGTTCTTGAGTTATGTCCAATTTGATTACACTTGCCACACTTTCTTGGAGTCGACATTCGCATACTACTAGACGAGACTTGTAAAATGCTGCGTGCTGCAGATACTTCGTCGCGGTTTTGATGATTTGACAATGAACTTGGTTGTGTCAATTGTTGGTCTGCTTGGTTATTGTTGTTATTGTTATTATTATTAAACGGTTGTGTTAATTGATGCCTTTGTTTTGAATAATAAGTGCTATGAAGCTGTGACCCCGGATTTGGACTATTCATAATGTTGGCAATACTGGCTGGGTATGTATTATTATTATTTTTTGAAAGTCCTCTTTTGAATTGATACTGTGTTGCTGCGTTGTTGCCTGTAGTGGTATTATTGTCGTTTCCTGAATCGTTGTTGCCAGATCCATTTTCTGCTGCTGCAGCTGCGGCTGCAGCTGCAGCCAATTCATTAAACTCAGCTGTGCTTCGTGTTTGGTATTTACTATTAGGCGAACTTGTTGATGGTGGCTCATTACTTGCCGCAGGACTGCTGGTAACAGGTGTGTTGGCGTTGATTGTAGATTGTCCATCATTATGTCCATTTGAACAGTCTTGTAAACCTCTAAAATTCAAATACATCGATGACGACACAGAATTGTTTTCAGGTGATTTATCAATTGACCCGCCTGCTGAAGCGCTAACTGAATGTTGATGTGCTGGTGATAAAATTTCATTCACATTATGTTTATGAAGATTGGTAGTGGGTGTTGATATTTTACCACTAGAGTGAATAGGAGAAGTAGATCCAGATATAATAATATGATGATGATGATGTGTCGATGGAGACATTGCAGGAGAAGTGGCTCCAGTATTTAATAATGAAGATGTTTTTGATCCATTATTTGACAATGTCAGGTTCATTTCTTCAATTCCTGAAACGCCGATACTAGCAAAATATTTCATTACTTCGTTCAACATGACTTCTTTTAAATCAAGTGATACCATATTAAGAAAGT
>JAJLVH010000020.1:0-25951 GCA_030570155.1 Magnusiomyces magnusii
CCGTGCCTGGATGTCACGTGCCGCTGCGCCTGATGCGCGAGCCCCGCTTGACGATAAGCCTTTTTTCTTTTAATGAGCAACTTTTTGCGTATTTAAAACCTCCAGAAAAGTTTATCGCCACTCCAGTTTCTGCCTTTAGTTCTATAGTTTTTTTTTTTTTTTTGTCATTATCGCTTTTTTGTTAGTTTATCGTTAGTTAGTTGCTATTATTTGTTAACATGTCTTCCAAACCTGCCGACGTCTTGACCGTTTTGCGTCTATACGACTACCGTATCAAGACTGCCATTCCTGCTGCTGACTTTGACAGTCAACTGTTTTCGAAAGCAATTGCTTCGTTTTTGCAGTTTCCCGATGATTTCCCAATGGCATTGTTCCGATACTCCAAAACCGAAGGATCCTATACTTACCTGAACTCTTCTGAGTCTTACGCTACTCTCAAACGGTCTCTCAAAGTCAAGCGTAGAGTTCAGATTATGGTTGTTCCTTTACAAAAGTTCACGGTTTCGGATCACATCAAATCTATTGCTGAGCCATTGGCCAAACCCGTTGAATCCGAGCAACCATCTTCCGATCCTGTTTCTGAAAATTCCAACTCTGATAATCTGGCTACTACTGATAATAATGCTAAGCTTGAGTCCAACCTTGAATCCAACCATGAGCCTGACCATCAAAATGAATTCAAAAACGAACCCAAATCTGGAAAATCCCATGGCAAAAAGCAACGCCTTGTCGATTCCGTGTTCAAATCCCTCGCCACTTGCCCCGATTTTGTTGCTCGTATAGCTCACGAAATCAAGGCTTTGGAATCCAAAAACCTCCAATCCGACTCAAATATCGCCACCGCCACCCAAACTCAAAACTTTATTCCTGATTTCTCAGATCCCGCTCCCATTGTACCTGCCTTCGATTTGGATCTTAACCACGTTCAACCTCTTCGTAGACACTGTGCTTACTGCGATTCTTGTGACGATAGCATCTATGGAGTCCGTTACAAATGTGCAGAATGTCCCGATTTTGACTTTTGCTCAACATGCTTCCAACAAGACTCTTCTCACTCTGCTGCTCACTACTTTATCCGTATCTCCAATCCTGATGACTACTTTTTCTCTTCTCCAAACGGGTTCTCTGCTCAGCAGCAAAGAGTTTATCACGACGGAATTCTGTGTGATGGTCCTTTATGCGGAGGCAGTAATGTCTGCATTACTGGTGTCAGATACAAGTGTCTTGTTTGTGACGACTTTGATTTGTGCGGAAACTGTGAACATAGCCACCTGAACAAGCATGATTCTACACATCCCATGATTAAATTCAAGTCTGTTGATAAGCGTAATGCATCTGTGGGTCATCAAAATTTCAAACTTCCCGTCGAAAGCTTGCTCGAATCCTTTGCTAAAACCATCCAGGCTTCTAAATTGCCTGCAATGTTTGAAAAACCAAAGGTTGAGCAAGACACTAAAAACGAAACCAAGGCAGAATCATTTACTCCTGTGACTGAAAAAGCCAAGGACCCTCAAGAGTTGACAAAGTCTGAACTTTCTACAACGCTCAGTAAGACCCAACAGCCCGAATCCAAGCCTGCCGAAACCAATTATACTGCCATTGTTGAAAATGTACTCGACACAGGCAACTTTGTTGGTGGCAAAAAGTGTTTTTTCATAAGCGTCAAAAACACTACTCTTGGAGCTAAGTCTAACGACCAAAAGACTACTGGTACTCAGACTTTATCTTTGCCATGTGGAACAAAACTTGTTGTTCCAACCGACTCTGACGTGGTTTCGTTTGAAAGCACCAGCGAAGTTCCACCTTCTGATTCGTTTTCGTTTGTTGTTCATATTCCAAAGGCCTGTGACGTTTCAGCACTTGAATGGCATCTCGATGTTCCAGGCCAAGGCAAACTTGGTAACAAGTTGCAAGTCGCCGAGTCGGTCAAGGCCATGAAGACTGACGAACAACATGTCGACAAGTCTGAAGAGTCTAAAGAGCCAAAGGTTGAAACTAAAGATGCTGGTTCGTCAAGCTCGCTTGATTCATCTCGTGTTATTCTGCCAAAGCTCCCATGCGAATCTCCATCCATGTCGATGGTGACTGCAAGCGAGACTCCTGAAATGACGCTTTCCGCCAGTGCCGAAGCCAATCCTTCAGTCGAGCGCTCTATTTCTAACTCTGTCTCCAGCTCCAGCTCCAGTTCCGTAGCCAAGCCGTCGTCTTCATTTGAATCTGTCAAAAACTCGATACCCGAACCCGTTGCTACATTTGAAGATCCAGATGAAGACCCATCAGTCGACCACAGCCGGTCTCCATTCTTGTCTGCTTCATCTGTCGATTACGAGTTTAGCAATAACAACGCAGACCTGTATGATGACTTTTCCGACGATGAACATTATGGTCGAGAAGGCTGGGAAGAAGAGTCTGATTACGATTACGTGTCGGACGCTTATTAAACCTTTATGATTTTTTGATGTTTTGTTATTATTTTATTTATTTTTGTCAAATAGCGTGGATGTGAATATATATATTTTTTATGGTTGTTGCAAGTTTAACAAACTGAACTTTTAGCGAAGCTTTTTTTTAGTAACTAGGCTAGTTAAGTCACACGCCAATATGTGGCTAGTTTACATTTATTTGCGCTTGGGCTTATTTGGGAATAGACCAAAAAAACTAATACGTTTATCAAACTAACACCGAGCTACGGATTGAATTAAAATAGTTTGATTACTATTTGCCAATACCTGCTTTTCATATTTATACAAATTGAAATCCGGGATTTTTAAAAACATTTGAAATTTTCAGTCTTTCAATTCTTCAAAAGTATAGAAACAAGTTGAGATTTTCTAATGAGCAATACCCGAGTATGTTTCAACCTTTTTCAATCTTTTTTCTTCTACTAACAACGATAATGATGATGATGCATTTATTTTAGTTTTCTAAAGCGTTATCTTTTTCATTTGATGATACTGAGAATGAAAAGTTGGATTTGTTGATGGTCAATGGTTCCAATATAAATTTTAACAAACCAGTGGCAGATTCTGGATTGAATAATTGTTCGCCATTAACTTATCTCACTGATCCGGTTCTTAATTCGTGTTCTACCTTACCCAGCCAACTCCCAAAACCAACGACTCTTTCACCCCTCCTCAACGACACAGTACGCATCATCATGACACCAACACGCACCGTAGTGTTAGACTCCCAACGCCAGGTCCTCGAACACCGCCACCAACAAGAGATACAAGCAAACCTCCAAAACGAGCATGATTACGTTTACGGATATGATCACATTTCTGTGGACCTGCCGTCTCCGCTTTCTGTGACACCGTTTTTGCAAGCGTGGAATCATAAAGGAAAAGGACAAAAAGAAATTGAATGTACTTATCTTCATGATGATGGTGATGATACTAATAAAGAAAAGAGAAAGGGAAAAGTTGAAAGGAAAATGGATTTGTTTGAAGGCTTGTCGGTAATCAACAAAACTCCATTTTCTCAACGTGTTGTTGAAGATTTGAGAAAATCATTTGCATCCAACAAAAAGTCAAGAACCAACAATTACAAAAACGATTACAATGATGATTACAACAGTTTCAACTTTGGCCGTTATAACTGCAGCAACTACCACAACAACTTGAACATTTATCAAAATCTAAATGGTTTGGATACCGAGTGTTTGACAAAACATGTTGTTGATCCACTTGTTTATATCATGAACAAAGCAGAATCGCATCTGCAAAAAGCAAAAGAACATTTTAGAGCTAAATGGTTAAACTGTTTGAAAGAGAGTGACGATTACGGAATTGGCAGAAATTACGGAAAAGGCAGCAATTTCGGTTTTCAAAATGGTGACGATGAAGAAGAATATGGAAGTGGGTTTGATGATATGGAATACGATGAAACCTTTTGGAAATATTTTGCAATCAACATGTCTGAACCTCCAAATCTTGAAGTCAAATGGATTCCAAGACCTACTGAATATCAAGTTGATCAAAACCAATACCAAAACCATTCACATCATAATTCACATCGCACGAAATCTGTCAAACGAAACAAGTCGGTTGCAAAACCTAAACATGATAAAGCCAAACATTTTAAAAATGGAACATATCGGAAAGGATCTTTGCATGGATGGTTAGAAACTAGATCCCGGTATAAATCTTCAGCGTCTAGTAAAGACTCAAACACAAGCTCAAATTTTAGTTCAGCATCCTTTACAGAATCTAGTACGTCTACTAGTACCAGTAGTATTAACACTAGCGATGGCAACAGTTCTACATCTTCATCAAGTGATGACACCAACACAAAACTGTTTAATACACGACTACATGTTTTTCCAATCTTCAAAGATGTCAACGGAAACAAAACTCTAAGTTCTCATCTTTTATGGAAAGACGCCATGAATAATCTATTTCCTCAAGCATACAAATGGACATCAGCCACTGCCGCATTACGCATGGAAGACTATCTTGCCCATTATCGGGCTGTCCATTGCTCTGAAAAAACAGTTTCTCATGATGTTCGAGTTGCTCAAGCTGCTGTTGCACAATCGCAAGCATTGCTTCTTGTCACAATGACTGATGATTCCCTATCTGATCCCAACTATTCAACACATCCAAGTTATCATGATAACGTTCTTTTACGGAATTCTTCAGTGTACCTTAATAACAGTGACTTGCGCAAAAGACCTCATAAAATGCAATGCTTAATTCTGTTATGTTTAGACTCTAATGATGTCAAATATACCAAATCGTCTGCTTCTTTTGTTTCTAGCGATTCTAAAACTCAACCTGAAATCATAAACAAAAACACAATCAACACTTCAAAAAAGCCAAAAACAAAAGCAACAAAAGTCGAGGATCTTGGTTTCAAAACTCCTCTTTCGCTTTCAGACTCTTCATCAACAAACGCTTATTCTAAAGAAGCAAACCAAAATGTGCAACAAGAACCAGAAGAAATACTTGAAAAGATTGTTGATAAGCCTACTAAAAAGATTTCGTACCATGTTAAACCACATGTCCGACCAAAACCAGTTTATAAACCAGAAATTGGTGAACCAACTCAAGAAACGGAAACCACCAATGTTCAAAAATCGCAAGTCGTTGATATCCAAAATTCTTTACAAACTGGTAAAGTTGAAGAACTACAAAAGTATCAACATTTTGGTCACAGCCAAAACCCAGGTTCCAGTTTACAAACTAGTTTGGACGATTATAATCGTGTTCCGATCCCAACATATCAACAAAAAGTACAATCCGAGGTTTTGTTATCTAAAGCTTTCATGTCTCATGGATATAATGATACCAGCATATACAAAAATTCCTACAACAATGGAAACAACAGTAAGCAACTTGATTTTTCAAAAGATACACCAGATTCAATAGCATTTCAAAAACTCAAAACTGTTGAGCTGAAAAAGTCGTTTGAATCTAAGAAATCGATTGAATCCAAAAATTCTGTTGAGTCAACAGTTGAAGTCAGCAGTATATACAGTCAACAAGACGATACTTATTCACACAACTTGCCAAATACACAACATTCATCAGATTTACATAAAATACTCGATCCAGACACTAACCTCCCCAATAATGGTTTTAGTGTCAAAATGTTGTCAACTATGGGAAAAGTGAATCCTTATTTATCATCTACTGTTGTCTCGCCTTTTAAAAATGATGATAAACTGTCTAAAAGATTAGGGATTTTAAAAAAAGACAATGAAACTGTTTGTGCTAGTAAAGTTAATACCAACAACGATGATTTGGATACCGTGTTACAAGCCTATGAAGCAGCCATGGACCAAATTTTCGGTCCTGAAACTGTTGAGCCATTGACTGGTTTGCTTTCGCGAAAAAAGTCAACATCTTCATGTATCAAGCTCCATACTCCTGATACAGAAGTTACGCTCAAAGCAACAAGAAAGTTTGTAGAGCCTTCTGAAAGTAACGAGACCGAGTCGAGTGCAGAAGAAGACCGAGCGATGGGAAACAAGTTACTTAATTTTGTGTCCGATTCTTGTATTGGTAGCAGCAGTATGGTTTATGTGAGTCCGATTGCAAATACATATAAACGTGCAATTAGCGTCAAAGGAAAAGGAGTAAAAAAACAACCAACTTTATCAAACTCGTTTCATAAACCTTCTGCAAACAGTCATGAAAACAAGAGCGGTCAAAAGTCACAAAGCTTGTTGCCGTTTGTTGACAGCAGTGATGATGGATATGAAGGTGACATAGAAACAGAAAAGAAAAATGTTGTACAACATCATCTTTCTAAAAGCAATGTATCTCCATCGCTTTCAGACGAACCGAATGATTCCAGCTCAACTAATTCTCAAAATTATATGCACGCCACTAATGTCAAACATAATCAACATAACGGTTCAAATACTGATACAAATAAAGAAAGTTGCAAATTAACTACAAATCCAACAGATTTATCCAACAATTCTTTAAATTCTCTTGTCACTCACTGTTCATCTGAAGCTGAAGGCACAGAACCAACATCAACCATGTCTTCTAGTCCTAACCAAAGCAACGATGCTTTAAACAAATCTTCAATTACCAAACCGGCAACCAAACCTGCAATCCCTTTGAAAGTTGCTGGTAATGTGCCATACACTGGTGTATACCAAGGTCCCTACGGTCGAGCTAGACCACACTCATATGCTCGTTCACTTGCGAGGTCCGTGTCTCGTGATGCTACTGCTTCAGTTGGTAAAGACAAGAATGAAACCGGAGTACCAGAAACTACTAATGCCACAGTCAACGGTTTTGGTGGTCCAACACCAGCACTTATGAAGCAAAAGTTGAATGATGGAGAAAATCAACACCAACAACAGTCAATTAAATCTTCACCGCTGTTCACCAGAGCTGGCAGTTTAAAACACAAATCTTCTGAGCTATATCGATCAAAAAGTGGTAAACGGGTAGTACGCAACGCAAATGGAATACCTATTGGTGGCCGCAGTACCAATATTGGAACACATAACGGAGCCAATGGTTTGTTATATGTTCCATCAAGTACGAAAATTGATGATCAGGAAGATGAAGATGACGGATTTGTCGATATCGTGGATTATTTTGATAATGATAAAGTCGAAGAATACTGTATTGATGAAAATGAAAGTAAAGAGTTTGGAAATGGTGTCAAAAGTTTAGAACAAGTAAAGATTTTTGAAAAAAAGGTTGATGAAGAACAAGATTTGGCAAATTGTGAAAATTCTTTTGGAAAACCATTCAACAACACCAATTTGAATAAAGATGTCAAAGGAAAGTTCACTGAAGCCGTAAAAAGGCCGACAGGTACAAAAAACAAACACACTGATAAACCAGAAAATACGCAAGAAAGCCATGCATTGCGAACAAGACAAATGGAACGCAAAAGGTTAGGATTGGTTGTTCCGTCGCCCAGTCTTCCACCTTTACAAGAAAGTGAATCGTGCAGCGGATCTGTGTATTCGTCAAAAAACGAGGAAAGGAGCGTGGAAGAAAGAAGTTTGGATGAAAGGAAAATGGGGTTGGACAACAGTGAACTGAACCTAAAAGGTAAACTCATGTTGCAAAATGGTAAAAACAGGTCTGGAAAAAGTGAAAATGATGAATACAGATCATTAGGACAATCTCGACATGTCGTCACGTCTCAAAGCAATAATTCAACTAATCAAACTAATTCTGTCGCAATTTCTTCACGTATTCGTCGACTTTCTGTTGGAAATAGTTTACAAACAGGATCAATTTCTAATACAATTACAGAAATCCAACAACAAAAGAAATACGGTTTTGTTGTGAATACGCCAAGAAGTTCATCACCACCAAGCGTTCTTTATGATGAAGGTTTAGCAGAGTTCACGTCATACTATAATTCAACTACAAATGCAACAACGCCATACGGATCAGTTGATCAAAAAGAAGCACCAAAAGTCAACGAAAAAACTTTATTGACTCAAGATCAAAATTCATACCAGTCTCAACAAATACAAAAAAACTTTTCTTTGGGTAAGCCTTCAACACCAAAGTATCGTATACATCCTACACCCAAACCTTCATTACCATCTTCAGCACCCAACCAACCTCGCTCGAACCACTCTCAGTCATATCAAAATCAGCAACAAAATCACCAGCAGCCGCCAAAGAAAAGTTTTACTCGAGGCTCGTTTTCCGAAAACAAACGGCAAGTGTTTCTTGATCTTGAACACGGTATTGGAATGGGAATTGGTATGGATATGAGTACAGACTTTGTTCCACAAATAGCCAGTTCTATTTCTATTTTGGGTCCCAATTCAATTTTTGGTACTTCTCGAGGTAACGGCAATGTTAGAACTGATGTCAATAATCAGCGAGGAACAAATAGAAACAAAACTTTTGAAAATTTCTCTCAACAGAAAGCTGGTCAAGTTTATCAACAGAAAAGTGGAAACTTGACCAACTCCAAAACCGAAAAACCGACAGATAAAGCTAATGAAGAAAAAAGACGCAAAGAAAAAAGAATTGCGTCAATGTTATTCAAAGATAGTTTATTTTTTGGAAGCAGCGATAGCGAAACTGAAGAATTGTCAGGCAACGTTTTAAAAAGTGATGGGAAGTATCTTGAACTTAAAAATGGTCGTAATTCTGTCTCAATGCTCCACGGAGGCACAAAATCTGCCATGAATTTAAACACAATTGGAGAATTGCCGTCACATCCAGCTTCAATATACTCATTTTCTGCGCCATCTGTATTATCGCCAGCAGGAATTTCTGGGGTCCGAGACAAAGGTGTGAAATTGAGTATTAAAAATAAGTCCTTGCCTCCACTTCCCGTCACAACAGATAACAAGACACAAACCAAAATCAACAAGACTGGGTATTCAAAAGAAGAACAGCTCATACAAAAAAGAGACTCTGAATCAGCACAGCGACATCACAGTGGACCATGGCGACTAGGGATTGGAGAAAAACAGAAAAAAAAGGCAGTGATGGTTGCAGACAAGAAAAAGGCAGTGATGGTTGTAGACAAGAAAAAGGCGGGGTTTCGATTATTTACGTCGACCAGAAAAGGAAAGACGAGCAAGAAGGAACAAAAAAAAGAGCTTGGGTAAAAAGAACTGCAAAGAGCAGAAACGTTGAAACTGTTGAAGGAACAGAAAAACGCGGATGAGCAGCATGTTCGGCAATGGCTGGCTCAACAGCAAAACCAGAAAGCAAACGACGTGGAAATAATGAGACGACAATCAAGAACGTTGTGCAGTAGCAACAGAGACAAATTGAGCGATACAAGAAGCCGAGCACAAACCCGAAAGTCACAGTCATATCAAAAGAACAGTACAAATAACATTAACCAAAACCAACAGGCACAAGACAAAGACAAAAGCTTTGGTAACGCGATGCGTCGGCTTGTTGCAGCAGCAACGCCTACAAAACCAGGTCCAGACGAGTATAACGGCGACCACGAAGATTACAAAGACTTTTACCAAGAAGGATACGGCGACAGTTATAAGAATAACGGCACAGCAACGTTTGAAAACTACCAGCGACGTAGCGGAAACAAGGTTGCCACGAGTGGCTCAGCAGTGTTTGGCATTGACGCAGATCAGCGGCGCCGACGACGACAAGCAAAGGCCGGCGAGATTGTGAGCTAGTGACGGAAGACGGCGGGCTTTATATAGCGGAAATGTATTTATAAAAAATCAAGCATCATCGAGTGTCCATTGGCCGTCAATTGTAAACGAAGCCAGGCGTTGATTGGCTGTTTTGGCTGCAGCTAAAAAAATAACGGCGCCATGACCAAAGCCTCACTGCCCAAACGGGCGTTTTTTGTTATTCGCAGAACAAGCCGTGGCCGGGTTTGAAGCGATGCCTAGTTTTGCTGGTTGCGAATATATAAATAGTTTGCGATTCCGCTGAGTTTCCGTTTCTGTTCTGTATTCGCTTTCACAATGGGTCTCGGTCGCAACATCGTCATCATCGCTCTGCCCTATTTCGGCACTCTGGCTGCCTTTATTCTGTCTCTCATGGTCGTGCTGGGCCAAATACGAACAAACGTCCTTCCCGACGTGTATTTTCTACGAGTAAATCTATCAAATCTCACTGCATCCAATATCCTCGAACTGGTGTCGTTGGGCGGAACTACTGTCGACAGCTCGGTTCAATCAGTCATCACCGACATTATTGACTCAAACAACCCACTACCCGATTTCTATGACACTTCTCTTTGGAACTACTGTTACGGTGAGTTTACAAATACCACAACAGACAGCAGCAACTTCATCACCAAAGCGTCTGGCGCCACTCTGACCGAATGCTCTTCTCCCAAATCCATGTACTGGTTCAACGCCACGGAGGTGATTCAAGAAACCATCAACGACTCGTCTGTTTCGTCAAGCGCGCAGGCTTTACTCAACACTGCCATCGACGCAGCCACCAACGTCGACGAGATCCAAAACTACATGTCTACCTTCGAGGCTGTTTCCAAGGCCGGCTTTGTCTGCTACATCGTGTCTCTTTGCTTGCTGTTTTTGACAATGATACTTGGCCTGTTCACTTGCTACTCCCGTGGCTTCACCTGCTGCGTGGCCATCGCGTCGTTTCTGGCCTTGGCAATGGTCTTGGTATCTGCGGGCTTGGTCACCGGGACGTATATCGTGGTCCGCAACCTCATCAACAACAACCTGCAGACGTATGGCATTTCTGCCTCGCTGTCTTCACAAGCAATGGGCTTTGCTTGGGGCGCTGCTGCCGCGGCGCTGTGGGGCACTATTTGGTGGATCTTTGCCATTTGCTGCGGTTCAACCAACAAAAAACTAAAGGCTGAAGAAAAACAACCTTTTGCACATTCGTACTATCCACCTGTCCAATACGCAGGTCGTTAATCAAATCGATTTAAAAAAAAAAAAATTCTTTTTATTGTTTTGTATTTATTTAATCCAAGGTTTGAATTTTTATCAACAAAATACACAATCGCTTCAATTATAATTCCGTCCTGATTATAACTTTTAAATGCAAATAAATTAATTCATCCGTTGACTAGTTATGCACCAACTTCAACAACAGAAGAAGCTTCTCGTCTTCTTCCTTCTCGCTCTAAAGGTGGGGGCAAATCGTTTGTAGACTTGACCACAGGCATAGGACTGACAAGGCCTTTGCTTTCGGCAAACCCTGAAGATCTTGGAATTGAAGGATCTTGCTGGTGGTATTCGTCAATGACTGGATGAAACAATACAGTCTGGTCTTTAATTGTCAAAATGGTATTTGTAGGAATGGTAATCCAATCATTACGTTCAAATGTAAGAGGTTCGGAAGCAACCATAATGATCTTTTGAGCCCTATCACGGCGTTCCATACGGTATTGACCAGGTTCGTATTCGAAAAATCTAGTACCTGAACTGAAATGCAAACTAGCAGCTTCTTCAGTCTTGCTGGTAACGTATCGTGAAACAACAACAGAATTTCCGTCAGTGATGGCAATGTTCAACAAACTTGGTTCATTAGCAGGGACTCCGGCTTCTTTAGTCCAGTTCTTGATATAAGTAATGACATCCAATAAAGCCTCACGAAGCAAAGCAGGACTAAAGTTTCCAGTTGGGCTAGATGGATCACAACCCTTGTTCTCCAAACAGTCCAAGAAAAGAGCAAACATCCATTCGGAATCAGTAGATCCCTGAACAAAAAGAAAATACTTGTCACGGACATGATCAGCCAATCTCTTTTTGATGTTTTCAAAATGTGACACATTACCATTGTGCATAAACATCAAAGTGTTGTAAACAAAAGGATGGCAGTTGCTTTCAGAAAGAACGCCAGCAGTTGACGCTCTAACATGGGCAAAAACAAGATCAGATTTGGTCTTATCGGCAAGTCTTTCGAGGTTCACATTGTTCCAAGCTGGGGTAATAGCGCAGTAAACGCAAGGGCCGCCGCCACCAAGCTCAGGATCATGTCTGTCTTGAGGGTAATATCCAACACCAAAGCCGTCGCCGTTGATGGGTCTTCTTGAATCTAATCGAAGACGACTGTCGTACGATTGGTTGATGATTGAGTGAGCAGGTCTTGTTAAAAGATGTGCCAATAGGATTGGATCAGTTCCTGTTTATGATTTTAACGATTTCAAGGTTAGAATTGAGTGTTTTTTTTGGGGCATTATCTCGTACAAAAAACAGTGATAAACAAGTCAAAATACCTTTGAAAATTAAAAATCTGCACATATTGAACGAATTTGAAAATGGAAAACAACAAAAAAAATTGTTTATCGTGAGTTTTTTTGGAGGTTTTAAAGCAAATTGTTTCACGTCTGGCGCTATGGCTCATTTTTTAAGCGTGGACTTAAATAGTCGCGTGAGACAACGTGATTCATTATCAAAATTATATCAAATCACATGAGTTTCGTGTGCAATTGTGCAAGTTTTTCCGTTTCTTGCACAAATTTACAAATTTGCAATTATTTACAATTATTCACAATTCACAGCCTGAAAAAGTCAAAAAAAAAAACAAAAACTGTATTGAAATAAACAAAAAAATCAATCAAACAAGGCTATGATATCATTCAATCGTTGAACCTTCTTTTCTTCTTCGGATTGACCAAGCGTACTAGCAAGTGCCTTTTTCTTTTCTTGGATCTTCAATATGTTTTCTTCAACTGAATTCTCCACAATCATTCGAAACACTTTGACCGTGTATTGTTGGCCCATTCTATGGATTCGGTCAATGGCTTGTGCTTCAACTGCATAACTCCACCACGGATCCATTAAAAACACTTGTTGTGCACAAACCAAATTTAATCCGACTCCACCAGCTTTTAATGAAATCAACAACACATCATATACTTTGCTGCTTTCTTCTCCTTGTACCGTTTCTCCTTTAAAACTTGCTAAAACTCGAGACCGATCAGCTTGGCTCATGGATCCGTCAAACCGTAAACATGAAAATCCTTCGACTTCTAACTCATTTTGAATTATTGTAAGAAACTCTGTAAACTGTGAAAACACAACAGATTTAATAAACCCAGGTATCTTGTTTATATTGGGCTTCATTTTAGTAGCTTCGTTAGTTTGACAACTTTGATTTTGTGCTGCTCTTATTAATTGGTTATTGACTCGACGCGTTTCTCTTAACTTTGAAACTAATGTGCGAACCTTTGTGGATTGTCCATGTGGATTGTATAATCTTAATGAAAGACGTTGTTGTGATGGTGGACAGTCGTAATCTCCATTACTTCTTCGAACCATATAAATTTTGTTTTTAGAAATGGGTACTCTGCAAACTGGACATAATGGTATCTCCTTTTTGTTCAATTGAAAATCAATATGACTGATCAAACAATCAATACATGCAATATGCATACATTCTGTAACCGCTTGTTCATCTTCTGGAATCTCTTCTTCCATACAAATTACGCATCCATGCTTTTTACCACTTTGAATATCTTCTAGAACAGAAAACCCAAATTTGGCTGTACCTTGGCTTCCATTCAAAACTTCATGTCGTTGCTGACTAGAAACCAAATCATCGCCGTTCGTGCTATTAAATTTTGCTACCAAATCAACAACCGATGCCAACCCATCCATACTATCAGGTCCATAATTAGCATCACGTTCACTAGTCACTTTGTTTTCTGCCATAAGTGCTTTTGTCACTAACGCAGGATGGCAGCATGCTTGTCTCAATCTCAAGATTTGTGCCAAAATGACTGTATAACTCTTCATTACCGTTCCTTTATCCAAATTGACGTCAAAACGAGATCGAGCTGCCGCATAAATGACATTATAAATCTCTCTTTCTTGTTCCGAAAATGCAACTTTGATAATTTCCGTTTGCTTTTCAGGCAGCTCAACAAGGGGAAGCCCATCTGGTTGCTTCATGTTTTTGGTGCGTCGTAACAATAACGGTTCCATGACACTTTGAACAACTTTAAGCGCTTGTGAAACTTCTTTATTTTGAAACGGAACAGTAATGAATGTTTTCCAAAATGAAAAGTTATTCCAAGGCTCTGCTCGCAAAAACTTGACAAGACTGTATAAATCTTCTAACCGGTTTACAATAGGTGTACCCGTTAAAATCCATCGTCTCTGGGCTCTCAAATCATAACAAGCCTTGGCTGTAATTGTATTTCTATTCTTGATAAAATGGCCTTCATCTAAAACAACACGATGAAATTCAACACCATATAATCCATAAATGTAATCATTATCTTTGTTACGAGTATCTTCCCAAATATGAGTTTTCTGATTATTGTTGTTTTCATCATCATTGTTGACTTTTTGTTTTTTAATAGTAATTGTTTGTTGAGAAACTCCAGATTGTTGGTTTTCATAGCTCTTCTTAAGAGTTCCATGTTCAGATGCAAGAACTCCGTAAGTGGTAATGATAATGTGAGGTGCCCTTTCTTTAGACCCAGCACCACACAAAAGCCATCGAAGATCTTTTCCGCCAGTCATGTTGGAAATAGAAGATCCGTAATACACCAGTACACGAATTGTTCCAGATTTGGAAGCTGCATAAGCTTCTGATTCCCACTGTGACAATAACGACATTGGTGTAACAATTAATGTAGTATTTGGAGCATAATCTCTCCGCACTTCTGTGTCTCTGACTAAACTAGGTTGATAATTATTCTTGTTCTTTTTCATAGAATCCTGTTGCTCTTTTATGCCAGCATGGATAAGTGCCATCGTAGAAATGGTTTTACCAAGACCCATTTCATCAGCAAGGATTCCGCCGCGAGTAATCTTCTTTTGTCTAGGAAAAGCTAACGAAAGTTCGCCAGAATACAAATTGGCATAAAATTGAGTAGGTCCATAAGGAGCTTCATTAGACAAAGAATTGTTTGAATTAGTTTTGGCTCTGTCAAGATCAAACTCTTGCAAGACTTCAGGCCAGTTGAATTCTTGCCAAAGTGGATGCATTGGTTCAACAATATTTCCATTTTCATCGGTTTCTGCAGTTTCTCCGGAATAAATATCTTCTGATTCTCGTTGAACCATCCAATTCAATCCTTTTTTCTGGTAAGGACGCAATTTCATTTTAAAAGTTTCGGGTGGTTCCATTTCTTCTAACCTGGCATCTTGGGCCTCGCTAGTTCGGCCATAGACTGTATCAAGTTGTTGCTGATCAACTAACTGTTCATCTGTCATTGCATCATTGCTTTCATTAACAACATCGCTAGTTTCTGAATTATTTTTAACAACAGGCTGCGATAGATTGAGTTCAGCTGCCTTTTCAAGTTGTTCTAAAATCGTGCTCTTATCTAGTTGATCTATTGGATTATTATGACGAATAGAATTTTTGTAAATTGGTTTCAAAGATAGTTGACGAAACAGTGATATTAAACTTTGTTGTTTACGTTTGTCCAAGTTTTCATCAAGAGATTCGTGGGTATTGTTAAACACATTAAAACCAGAATTCGAACTTGAACTTCTTTCTGCACTTCGAAAGTTGAGACTTCGTTTATTGTTCAAAAGATTTACTCCTGTATTATTGGCAGCATCAATTAAATCTTTTTGGGTTTGTGATCCTTGATAAACAATATTGTTATGGGTATTAAAGTTATTGCGATTAGGCGTTTCAAATGCACTTTTTTTTAAAAAACAATTTAACTGAATATAAAAGGTATCGCCGGTTCGCAAAAAAGAGTCTGCATAAATAACTGTTGCTTGAAATTCCGCAACATTGGTATTAACAAGCGTCGAAATCATTGTTGAAATGTCACCTAAAAACTTGCCAATCTCTAAACCTTTTGTGTTTTCGACATATAAGGAATTGTCTTGTTGGATTGTTACTGTTTGTTTGCGTCCTCTTCCTTTAGAAATTTTTCGAGTTATGCCGGATTTGATCCTGAGCTTTTCGCCATATTTGACTAGATTTGATCCACTGCGGGTAACCAAAATTTCAGCTTGTATGCTGCCAACATAACGAGTATTCCAGTCTTGATATGTTTGGTCTTGTTCTTGACTAGAATCAGATTGTCGACCAGTACCAATATCTATATTTTCTAAATCGTTCTGAGAAGTCGTTTCTTCTTGTGGCAGTGGCGGCAAGGCATCTGTATCATTGGTCGAGCTATCAAAAAGAAAGTTCACTGCAGAATTCACGTTTCCACTAGACCGATCACGAAGTTCGATAAATTTTGCATCATCTAGAGGACCAACAATAGCCTCGAGTTCTTTACGGAAACCTTCGTAACTTTTGTTGGAGTTGATGAGATTGATTTGTGCTTGTGTAGTCATATGGAATGGTAATGTAGTTGGTGGAGATGGTTGTGTAAGAAACTGATCTTCTAAATTGTCAAACGATGATTGAAACGATTCTGTATTATTGTGAATATCTTGATTGTCACTAGTGGATATTATTGGCTCACACTGGTTATCACTATGAGTATTACTTTGACTATAGATATCTGATTCTATAATGGTATCGTTTTTTAAAAGAGATCCAGGTTTATCCCAGTTATCAGGGTATTTATTGAAAAACTTGAGTCTCTTGACTACTGGCTTATTATTGCTGAAACGTGGTATTTGATCTATTTCAGACTTTTTATCATCCATGCCTGAGAACTATCTCTTGAAACCAATGAATAGGGCTGATAATAATAATAATTTCAATCTATAAAATTTATGTACAAATCATCAGATCAAACAAAAACAGTTTGTTGTTTACTTTTCTGATAGTTTGCTGATTTTCAAGAAAAAAATTAAATAAAAACACGAACGACGCGCGTGGGTAAATTTTTTTTTGTCTGCACTTAAAGTCTCGAACATATGTTTGGTAAATAGTTGCTATAAAAATACATGACGACAACAACCAATCATACCAGCGACCAATTCACATTTAAAATACATTTATCATCGATTCTCGTAATAAAAAAGTGAATATTATAAGAAGCACAACTTCACAAATATATACTTGCATTCGTTTTATTTGTTAATAGGAATAATAAAACCATCGCAACACCATATCTAACACTCAAACCAAAACTAACCACCAAATCAAACCAATATTAACCATCAAACTACAATGCTAATCATACACAACACCCACAACATCAAATGCCAAATTTAAACCTCATACCTAAATTTTCAGCACTCGTTTTTTCTCAAGGCGGTCCCGGATCCACTTTTTTTTTCTCCTCATGGGCTAGGGAGCCTTGTTACTCTTGTAGATTCCAAAGTGTTGTTGTCGTAGTTTTATGTAATTAGCTTCATTGTGCTTCTATTGCTATTGTTATTGCTGTTGCAATAATATCTAAAAAAATATAATTATAAAAATAACACAGAAGAAAATATGGATTGAATTTATATTCTATCAAAAAAAAGGTCATTAAAATACTAATACATTAACAAATATTTCATTATCAAAATAAAAAAAAAACATAAATGATAAACAAAAATACAAAAAATTTTACTTTTCACTTTCTTCTTTTTTTCCAATCTGTTTCATTATCGACATCATCACTTTAGCTTGATCTTGCATATTCATTTCTCCATTCTTTCTCATTTCTTGCTTGATGTCTTTGACAGCTGCTACTCGATTGTAAATAGAGTTATTGTGCCCAGATACTGAGATAGCACCTTCTGGATCTGTCGAATTATTAGAATTATTGAAATCTTTTAAAGTATTGATTGTGTTTGTGTTTGGTGATTGATCTTGACTAAATTGTTTATTTTCGTCTCCCAATACTTGTTCAATTCGTGACTGAAGTGATTGGCAAACCATAAATGAACAGTTGAGCCTTGAATTAGTCACAAGTTTAGTTGTCACATCACCAAATAGACATATATTATTGCCAAAGTTGTTATTTTTGTTGGTGGTATTAGTATTGTTGCTTCTTGAAATACCCAAATTATTCAAACTCTTGCTACCAATTGATAAATTGTATCGACTGCTCGGTCGTCCATTGATAATATCTCTATCATCTAAATCATTCGCTTGATTCATTTGATTTACTTGACTTGCTTGTTTCTGCAAAACAATTTCATCACCGCTTTGCGTATTTGAAACTTTACTTTTTGCTCGATTTATCAAATTGTTAGTGAACCTTCCAATTAGTACAAGATCTTGGGGTTGCAATTGATACAACCCAATCGATTCAAACAATTGTTGAATTTCGTTTTCCTGATCTAAATTTTCTTGAGTTGAGCCATTTTTATTTCGATTTGAATATTCTTTATTCACATTTTCCAACTCATCATTCGTATTTTCATTGCCTGAACTTTCATTTGACACAAACTTATTAATAACCACGTTATTTTTAAGCGACACAGGCAACTTTTCATAAACTTCACAAACTGCACTCCAGGTAGTGCTTTCAACATCATGATCATCCATATGTTGTCTGGGTGTAGAAGTGCCGCTACAACTGTTTTTAGATTTTGTAAATTTCTTTTGTAAAAATTTAGAATTGCTTTGTGACGAATTTAAATTTTCTTCATTATCATCAAATACTGGATTGTTTCCACTTTTCTTCAACTGTCCACGAGATTCTTTGAATTCACGTACATGTTCGGCAACATTTCTCAATCCAAGCGAATGCTTTCGTGATTTAGAGTTATTATTCTCATTATTGTTAGTATTATGGTTGGAAAAATTATTGTTTAAACCAACAGAATATCCAGTTTCGTTTCCAAAAGATTCACGCACATTTCCAAGATTTTCAGCTTGTTTCTTTTGTTTATCTTTTTTAGTCGGAACCACGATGATGTTGACAAACACATTTTCATTACGAGCCATGTATAACGCAATGCCAAAAGCCAGCCAATCATCATTACAGTCTCCGAAAAAAGGAACAATTATTCGACGTGTTTTGTTAGGCCCGGAAATCACATCATTATGGCTATTGGGGGTATTACTTGTGTTTGATTCATCTTCGCAAGGTTCAGAAAATCCACGATCAATAAATGCACAAACATTAGAAACAGATTCCACAAACAAATGCGAAAACAACGACATTTTGGATTCAATATTGGAAAGCCCTTCGCGAGTCGGAAACATGTAAGTTGGTTTTTCAAATAATTGAGAATTCGTGACAGTGTCCTTGCTGAAATCGTTCCAAGCCACAACTACCAAGTCAGTTGGACTGAATGAAAGAGAATTGATGATTCGAGGCCGTTCAATGTGTGGCGAAATAGACATGACACCTTCAAATGGAATTCGATTGATACGGGCAAACGTGCTCAAAATTTTCATAACGGGATCATGGTCGCCAGGCACAAAATCAGAAGATATGGCTTGAATCAAGTCAGCAGTTCTGTCAGTCAATTCAACCATACGAACAGCTGAAACAAATAAATCTTTGCGTGCAGAAGCTGAAAAATAGTTTTGGTTGAGCGTAGTATAAGAATTAAATGTCGATAAATCGTTTTCTTTGCTGATATGTTTATCAACAGTTATCAATTGTACAGGCGATGCAATCATTTGTGTTAAAACCATTTTTGATGGCAAGACATCAACATCATCAAATGCCAAAACCATTTTAGATACTCTAAAATCAATACCTTTTTTGATGTGATGATCTTCAAAACTTTCAAAATGCCCATTTTCCCCACCATCACCATTATTTCGATTTGGTGGTAACATTAAATCAGTTCTTCCTGTTCGTAAACTCTTTTTTTCAACATGGTTTCTCCACAAGAGAGTAATTGGCGTTGTAGCAAAAGTAGTGACGATAGCCATCAACACAAACATGGAAAAGATTTTGGTATTTAAAATTCCAGTTTCTAAACCAATATTCAAAACCACCAATTCAACCAAGCCTTTACAGCTCATGAGAAACCCAGCTTCTATAGCATGATGAGTATCCAAACCCAAGAGCTTTGCAGGAATAGAAGCACCAACCACTTTTCCAACAAACGAAATAACAATGATAAGAATAGCGTATCCCCAAGTAGGACCATCATTCAAAGCAGCAAAATCAACATTGAATCCAGATGTCGCAAAGTAAATGGGCATGAAAACAGCAGACATAACATCTTCAATTTTTTCGGTAACTTTTGTAGGAAATGAGTTTTCTCTTGGAATAATCGCGCCAATAAGAAAAGCGCCAAAAATTTGGTGTACACCAATGATGTCGGTGAAAAAAGAGGAAATAAAAATACACATGATTATGACTGTAATATCAAGTTCAGATGGACCTTTTTCAAGTGACCCTTTTCTTTTGAGAAACCAGTGTAGTAAAGGGCGGCCAACCAAGGCAAGAAACAAAAACCAGCCAAAGGCGACCAAAATGATGTATAAAGTGTTGATAGGAGCGCCAGATTGAGATAATGAAATAACTAAAGCTAAAAGAACCCAAGCAACAATATCATTTGTGACACCAGCGGCCAATACCACGATACCAGAAGTTTCGTGTAAAAGCCCCAGTTCAGTCAAGATTCTAGCAAGAACAGGCAAAGCAGTGATTGATATAGCGATGCCTATAAACAAGCCAAACACACCAAAGGATTGATGACTGAGATCGTCATAGAAGTGGTTATAGAGACCTACAGCTACAGCAAATCCTAGACCAAATGGCAAAAGAATACTGCCGACACCCACGCTTGCCGCAATTTTCCAATGCTTTCTAAGATACGGCAAATCGATTTCCATACCAACCATGAACAAGAAAAAGATCAGGCCAATGTTGGCGACAAGCGTGAGATTGGGCATTGCCTGCTTAGGGAAAATGGTATGTGTAAAATTCGGCATTCTTCCCATCGCCGTTTTGCCTAAAACAAGAATAAACGGTGAGAATTAGGGTTAGCAAGTTAGGGCTGAGATAAGGCTGAAGCAATGACATCACTGAAGCGATGAGTCCGCAGTGAATTTGATATCGAACAACAATTAAAAGTGGCATCGAATGATCGCAACGATGTCATTACTTGTTGCAATAGTGATAGTAACGAAGAAAAAAAAAAAAAACTCACCTAACACAATTCCTCCAATGATTTCGCTAATGACACGGGGCTGACGAATATACGAAAGAGGGATCTGAATGATTCGGCAAACAGAAACGATGATGAATGCTTGAACAAGGAACAGGGTCAAAGGATTTGAGGTCGAGTACGCGATAGGGTTTCTCCCCGAAAACACGCTAGTTTCTCCGACACTAGCCATTTAAGAGATGTTGATGTTGGTGATTATGTGTGTTGATGCTGACAGTTCTTGCAGTGAATGCTTCAGGAAGGAAAACAATGAATCAAAAACACCAGTTTATCGTCTTCCGAATCTTTAAATAACTTGAAAACGCTTTTCTCTAAAAAAAAACTCACGTAAGAGTGAAAAAAAAAGCAAGTCTTTGGTGTTAAATTAGTCCCAAATCATCAACCTTATTTCTATTGCATGGTCTGTAATCGATCTTTCAAATCCCGATGCTAATTTCCATCAAATGATTATGTCCAACTCACAAAGTGCAACGTTCTTATCGACGATTTATCGAGCTTTTAAAAGAAATTTCAGTGATTTTGTCACTAATAACAATAACAACAACAATAACGACCGTCTGAAACCAATGGTGGATCAGCTAAACAGATCATGCAATGACATGCTGGCCGAAACCCATGTGTGAGATTCCAATTGACTCTTTTAGGCAAGCGCCGATTGATAATGATCTTTAACCAAACTAACTTGGTTAAAATTACTGATTGCAAATCACATTTAGTGCACATGACTGATTCACGAAACAATCTTTACTCATTTGTGACTCAGCGAAAATTTTTCAATGACTCTTTTCCAATCTTTACAGCCACCATTTCTTATCTTTTCAACTTCACCGATTCTTTGCAAAAAGAGTAACTTGAACCAGTAAGTTTTGGCGATACTATTCGTATAAATACTAGCCAAAAACTTGAAAGAACTCGTTATTAACATCAATTAGTCAAAAAAACCATGTCTGATAACAAAGTAGAGGCTGCTGCTGAGCAATTGCAAAAGACCTATCTTGACGAGGTCACTGGAGAACAGGTCTCCAAGAGTGAGCTCAAGAAGCGTCAGAAGGCTCGCGAGATTGCTAAGAAGAAGGCTGACAAGGCTGCTGCTCGTCCTGCTGCTGCCACTTCATCCAAGAAGAAGGAAGAAGAATTGACACCTAATCAATATTTCGAAATTAGAAGCCGTCAAATCACTGAATTGAAGGAAAGCAAGGCTCCTTATCCATACCCACACAAGTTCCAAGTTTCCACTGAAGTCCCAGAATTTGTCAAGAAGTTTTCTCACATTGCCCGTGGCGAAAAGCTTGAAAGCGAAAAGGTTTCTATTGCTGGTAGAATCTTCACTAAGCGTGAATCTGGTGCTCAACTCAAGTTCTACGTCATTCACGGTGGTGGTTCTCAAGTCCAAGCCGTTGCTCAAGCTTTCGGTGAAGAACAGCTTGATGCTATCCACGAAGTTCTCAAGCGTGGTGACATTGTTGGTATCAATGGTTATCCTTTCCGTACTTCTCCCAAGAAGGGAGGTGAAGGTGAACTTTCTATCTTTATTGAAAATATCACCCTTCTTACTCCATCTCTCAGAATGCTTCCTACCGAGCATTTTGGTTTCAAGGATCTTGAATCTCGTTTCCGTATGAGATACCTCGATCTTATCATGAACAGATCCACTCGTGATAGATTCATTGTCAGATCTAAAATCATTTCTTACATTAGAAATTTCCTTGATACCAGAGGTTTCCTTGAAGTCGAGACTCCTATGATGAACGTTATTGCTGGTGGTGCTACTGCCAAGCCATTCGTTACTCACCACAATGACTTGAACATGGATCTTTTCATGCGTATTGCTCCCGAACTTTACCTCAAGGAACTCGTTGTCGGTGGTTTGGAACGTGTTTACGAAATCGGCCGTCAATTTAGAAACGAAGGTATTGATATGACCCACAACCCCGAATTCACCACTTGTGAGTTTTACCAAGCTTATGCTGATGTTTACGATCTCATGAACACTACCGAACTTTTGTTTTCCGAAATGGTCAAGAGCATTACTGGTGACTACAAGGTTACATACCACCCCGATGGCCCTGAAGGCAAGGCTTTGGAAATCGATTTCAGCCGCCCATGGAAGCGTCTTGATATGATTCCCAGTTTGGAAGACCGTCTTGGTGTCAAGTTCCCACCTGGAAACGAGCTCCACACTGAAGAAACCAACAAGTTCCTTAGAGACGTTTTGAAGAAGGCCAAGCTTGACTGCACACCTCCTTTGACCAACGCTCGTATGCTTGACAAGCTTGTTGGAGAATACCTTGAAGATACTTGTATCAACCCTACCTTTATTTTCGGACACCCCGAAATGATGTCTCCTTTGGCCAAGTACCACCGTGAGATCCCAGGTTTGACTGAGCGATTCGAGGTCTTTGTTGCCACCAAGGAGATTGCTAATGCATACACTGAGTTGAACGATCCCTTTGACCAGCGTAACCGTTTTGAGGAGCAAGCTAGACAGAAGGACCAAGGTGATGATGAAGCCCAGCTTGTTGATGAAACTTTCCTTAACGCTCTTGAGTACGGTCTTCCACCTACTGCCGGTTGGGGTTGCGGTATCGATCGTCTTGCCATGTTCTTGACTGATTCTAATACTATTAAGGAAGTTCTTCTTTTCCCCACCATGAAGCCAGAAGCTAATTAATCTGTACAGAAACAATAAAAAATAAATAAAAATGAATATATCTTAATTTCATATATATACAAATATCTTGATTATATTTCTTTTTCTTGACTCTTTATTTCCCATGGCTTTCGACGTTTTTGGACGTTGGGTTTTGATCCAGATTCAAGGCCCAACTGTGTATCAGGAATATGTCGGATTCCAGGAACAGGTTTGCCTGCCAGAATGAGTTCAACGACATCTGCGTAGGTAGTAGGATAAGGAGTATCTGTTGTATCATTGTCTTTTTGATTGATTGTTTCTGTGGTATTTGTTTGTTCACATCTGTTTCTTTGATACGCGGTAAACGAGTCCAAATCAACGTATTCTCCAAACTTTCTTTGAAAATAAAAGGCTTTGGCTTTGAGTTCTATATCCTTGATATGGTTATCCAGTTCTTTATCTTTTTCTCTGTTGTTTTTTTCATCGGTTTGCTTCTTTTCAGAGAGACTCAAGTTACCAAGCCGGTCAACTTCCTGGTCCACAATTGCTCGTAATCCTGCTTGAAACTCCTGATCTTTGGTCCATTCATACGCTTCGAAACGGGTATAAGTATCGTTGTTGGTCACTTTCTCTTGAGTCTCATGGCTGATGGGCATTTTTGTTGTTGGTTTGATTTAAATGTGATTAAAATGTAAAGACGTAACTTTTATAGACTTGGATGTGCGGGGATACGTGATTTACACATGACTTTCACTTATTTCAATCTATTTTTGTTTTATTTATTTATTTTACGTTTGTTTAAATATATTTACATCGCTCTAATAAACAATCCTAAACACAGACAATTGACCACGAAAAACACAAGGGTTGAGACAAACAAGCCTGGATAAAACGTAGAAACTCCCAAGAATTCAAGAAGATAGCCTTGACGGACCCATAGACCTTGGCCGCCTACCCACATGCCTATCATAGTAAGGCCGACAAGTATTCCGTAAACGTGAGGGTTCAAAAAGGATTTTGGTTTTGACAAAGAAGAAGAAGAAGTAAGATATGATGTGAAGGATGGCAAATAAAACGGCAACAAGACCATATACCACATAAAGTATTGAGCAGTGCACACTTTATTGAACGTCACAAACGCAAATGTTTGTAAAAACATGGTCTTGGGAACATCCCGTTTGGCAAACAACAAAGGCAACAAAAAGCCGCTCAGAAAGAGCTGTGGGAAAAACGCCCAAAGTTGGGGTTGCAACAAGATTTGAACAAAATAGTTTGAAGATAGTGATGGTGATGATGATGATGATAGTAACGTTGCAGGTGGTGACGATGCCATATATAAAAGAGTGGAATATGGCGAAAAGTTATGACGATGGTCAATTCTAGAAAGATGATGGAAATAGGTATGCTGTAAAAACGGAGTTCCGTAAATTGCATACATCCAGCCCGTCAAGACGACAAAAGACAATAACGAAGTCAACCCAAAAATGACACGATCCCGGTTGAAAAAGTTGAAAACGAGACTCTTCTGTGCAAGTGATTTGGGAAAAATCGAGTCTCTTCTTTTATTTCGTTTGGTTTGTTCATTTTTTTGGTTCAATTCGCACGAATTACTCGGTAATGACCAAATCACAGTGGGTATATAAATGATTGGGTATATTTTGAAATGTACAGCAAACCCAGCAACAATTCCAGCCAAAAACATTTTTTTTGTAGAAACCGCGTACAGCAAAGCCATAACAATAGCACCAAGCAAGCCTTCAGACGACCCGCGGGTTGAAATGATTGACACCATTGGATTCCACAACCATACAAGTGAAGTGTACAAGACCGCTTTATTTGTAGGCACTTTCATGGCTTTAATTAAAATGTTTAAAATCAAGATTCCAGCAACAATATCGCCAATTGCAAACAAGACTTTACCAAAACTGAAAAACCAATTGGTTGTTGGAAGCAAAAGCCACGCCAACAGTGGTGTATATCTATAAGTTTCACGTTCATAAGGTGTTCCAACAACATCAGATAACGAAGCTGATATCGACGCCTTTTTTAAAGCCATTTGACCAAGTTTCATAAACCTTGACGCGTCTGTAAATACAAAATAATCAATGTCTGTAAACCTTGGTTCCATGACCGCATCTTGATACAATCCCCAAAAAAAAATAATGACACGTTCAATTATTCCAATCGCAATTGCGACTTTTGGTGATAGTATAAAGTTGGATATGGTTTGGTATTTGCTTTTGTTTAATTCATGATTGTCATTTCTGGTATCAGAATTTTTTTCAAAAGTTTGCCATGCTGAATCAACATTCGGCATTTTTTAAAGGTTCTTTTTAAAAGATTTTTTCAATTGGTATTGTTTATTGTATTTCAGTTATCTATGGGTGAAAATGGTGATGATTGTAAAAAAGGTGGATGTGATTTTTCATTGTGCATGTGAATTTGTATACATT